>APFE030687228.1:37411-139215 GCA_000404065.3 Pinus taeda | reverse complement strand
AAAATGAAGATACCATTGCAGGCTTAAAAGCAGTCTTTCAAATATTTTCACCTAAGTCTACGATGGGGAAAATGTCTTTAAAAAATTGCATTAATGCGCAAGCCCCCCCAATGTTAAGCCTAACGTCACGTCGCAATAAGTAGTGTCCATATGGAAGAACCTCAAAATCTCCCGATCTGCGATAACGTCGATCGCAAGACCGCACATCGCAGAAATGAAATGGCAATATTTAACAAACATCAAACTCCAGTGACCCGCGATGTTGCGACTTGCGATATTGTGATCACCGCGATGACACATTCTGCGACCTGGCGATTTGCGATAAGCGCGCCTTGCGACAGCACGATCTTCGATAGAGCATAAAGCGAATCGTGAATCATTTAAACCGAAAATCTCTCAGGCACGTCGTTCAAAGATAGACCACTTACCATAATCTGACTTCAAATCATGCGCTTTTAATGATAGTAAGTGGGTTAGTTGTCAGTTATTTAATGAAATAAAGACGTGTGCTTTGCTGAAGAATTGTTTCACGTAAGGTGGCATATTTAGTATATCATTTGCATTTAAAACCTTCCCATCATCTTTCTCAATCAGTCATTTCCACCTCGCTTGTAATCTGCAGGAACTAGGAGATAAGAACATTCAAAATCCGAACGCAGAAGCAAATGGGAAAGAAGAGTAATTCCCAAGGCTCCGAGGCAAATGAAAAGGCAAAAGAGATGGCACCCTTGTACACAGACATTGCATGCAACAGGGACGCAGGAATTTCAACCTGGGAAGGCATGTATAGGCTGCTGGAGGAGGAAAACACCAAAGTAATGAAGACCGATAGCGTCGCGGGATCGCCAAACTCTTCCGAGGCATCCTTAGAAGAGCTGGCTTGTTCATTTCTCCATCGAATAGCAGCTAGACCCAAGATATTGCCATATATAGATATGATCAAATGGATACTCGACAATACAGAGTTGCAAGGCAGACAATTCAAGGCTCCAGGGCATGGGCTCATAGGATCATTCGCCGTGCAAGACCTAAAGCTTATGTACCATCTTCCGGAGCCTCAGACGACCTACAACACGCAATTTGTCCAGAAATTTGCAGCAGAGAACCCAAACCTGGCAGAGACCACTAAAGAATGGACCAGAAGAGAGGAGCCACTTAAAAAGGATAAAATGGTAAGTATAGCACAAGTTATCTCACCTCTCCATATTGTTTTGTTGCAACCATGCTCTGCAGACTATTTGGGATGCCAGACATAAATAAATTTTCAGTTGAATGGCTACCACTCATAGAAGCTGCCACAAATGCCGATCTCATGGATTGGGCCAAAATATGTTCTGATAATTTGTTCACTGCTGTCATGAATTACCGTTCTAAGAGATCCTCGTCACAAAGGGTCTATCCTCCGTTTTATCTATCTGCTTACATTATAGATTCTATTTGCTATGTATCTAAATTTCCAACTATGAGGTGGAAATGGACTACCCAAGACCCGTCGCCTATTCATGTTTACCACAAAGTATTATGGGATTCGCAGTTTACCCCTCTCTTCTATCAAATTTTCCATGGGCTCATTTTACCCCTATATAGGATGATGTATGGTGAAGAACCCCCAAGGTGCTCACCTGAAGCGCAAATAGACATCATCCCCATCGCAAGATGGTTCAGGGAAGAATGGTTCACATATATCAGAGTGTTTGGGAGCACTATACCTCCACACGTCCTACCTATGTATGTCCCCGACAAGCTTTTGGCTAGGGAAATTGCCTATCAGACTTGATCGGAAGTCGGCCTAACCAAAGAGTTAAAAGACAAGAAGAAGGCCATATGGCCTCAGTTTCCTATAGCTTGTGGGGCCTTCTCATTATTTGATGTAGGACATTCTTTTTCCGAAGTAGGGAATGTGACGTCCCTACAATTATTTAAATTCCCCGCTCGACCTTTTGACCTAAATAAAGTCGCCCATGATTTCACTATAAGTGTCAGAATAAAAGTGTTCACCAGAAAGAAAGAATTATTTGATGACTTGTTTCAAAACAAAAGTTCATTTCAGGAAGTTTTCCGAGAAGCTAAGTCGAGGTTGTCCCCAGATGACCTCGAAAGATTTTTGTTATTCAGAGAAAGAAGGCTAGCCAGCATCCCTCTAGAAAATCTGCAGCCACTCGCTAGAGAGCCTACTCCAAGTGTCAGCCTCAGCGGAAACTCTAGTTCTTCCAAATCTAGATCTGACGCTATTCAAGGAACACTTGAATGCTCTAAAAAGTCTGCGAACGACCAAGGGAAAGTCGGATAAGCAGCCGGGGATACTGCCCAGTCAAGTGCCATGTCGCAACTGCAAGTTATCTCTTTCTCATCAAGAAATGTCCCTCCTCCCGTCACTACATCGTCGCTCGTCATGACACAGCTCGATAAAGAGTGGGAAAACTTCAACAAGCTAATCAGCCCGGAAGGGAAAGCCCCAAGAACACCTGTAAGCAATGTGCAAGTAACACAGGAAATGGTTTCAACCGTGGTCGGTAGTGTCTCAGAAGCAGAACACAGTCAAATCGCTCCGCCTCCTGAACTCCTACTTAGTGTAGAAGAGATTCCCCCACTGGACATGTTTTATAGTCCTCAACATAAAGGAGTGGTGAGGAGACAAAGAAATAATAGAAAGTTGGAGAATACGCTGTCACAGAGCGCCGAACATTTAGACGTCTTATGGAAAGACCCTAACAACAACCCGACGGAAAATCTCACGAAATTGTCTCAAATGCAGGAGCATATGCTTCTGCGACTATCGACAAGGTGTCTGAAGTTCAACAACTATTAAGGGAGCAAGAAAACCATATACAGCTACAGCAACAACAGTTGTAACAGGCCAATGCCAGCAATGAAGCATCCAAACAACTCGAGAAACTACAAGAAGATTTTCAGCAAATGCAGATAAGCTATCAGAAAAGCCTGGACGAAAAAGGAGAGTAGTTGCACGCTTTACAAGAAAAACATAAGGACAAGCCCAAGCTTTCCGAATTCGTTTCAGAGTCTACTAGTTTAAATGAGCAACTTCTGCAGCAACAGGAAGAGTTGGGACGGAAAATATTGCAGTGGAGTCACTATTGCGAGCTGAGCGACAAACTCACCAATCAAGTGACAGACCTGCGAAGTGACTACGACCAGGTCGACAGACGAGTGACAAAGTATATAGCTTGGCAGAATGGAGAGGAAGCGAAGAGAGCAAATGCACCCAAAATAAAGGAAAGCCATAAATAATTGCTCTTCAACAAATGGGACGATCAGATCAAGCAGGCAGAACAGGCGGCAGAGGCAGCGACGACACAAGCTAGTGTTCTTATAGACTGTGTAAATGAAAATTTACACAGAGCCAACTTATATACAGAAACCACCCCGGGATACCTACCAAACAAGTCACAAATAGAGGCATAATGGAAAGAGGGAGCACAGGAAAAGGGAAAGGCGATCCAAGCTTTGAACATATTGAATTGGGAGTGCTATTGGGCATACTTAGTTAAGCCACACAATCAATGGATGACTGAAATGCATCACAAACTCAACAGAGAAAGTAGTGCCAGCTCTCATAGATTCCGTTTTCGCAGCCCATCTCAGCACAGAAGTCGGCCAACCGACTCTTCTCAAATCCATGCTGAACACTTGCAATTTCAAAGCCCAGATCCAGAAATAACTTATTTTTAGTAGTTTGTTGTTTATTTTTTTTTAGATTAGAAAAAGGGCGGTCATTTGAGAGCCGTATCCTACAATTTCGTAAAAACACTATTATTAGATTTAGGAAGTAGTATTTTAACCCTTCTCATGCATTTAGAGGAGGGTCCGGAGATTTGTCAAAAACTTATCCTCATAACATGCACTTCTGCACCGTCAGAGGAGGTTTTGATGAATGGATGGATCGAAATTTATCTTTACTTGCATTTTGATATCTGCTACTAATGTTGCACTTCTGTACTCTTTGTAGATTTTAGAACAAGTAGAAATAGACTGTTTTGCTTGAGGCTTATGGGTAGAACTAGTCATAAATGGTACTTTTATCTCTTGGCAATGTCTGCTTATACCCTTTAAGTAATTTACAGTTTCAGTTGTTTATATGTTACTGCCTGAATATATGGGTTATCATTTGGCACTTTTGTATGGTGGAGTCATATTGTTTATGTGTGACATATGAATGGCTTATTATGCGATATGCTGTTCACAACTGTTTTGCTAACTTCTTATGCAAAGTAGTTTACCTAAAATGGTTTCTTTTCTTATGATAGCTGTATGATCTTTATTACCAGTTATTATTCAAGATCTTTTTAGATCGCATAATGGAAGATATACAATCCCGGGTTAGAATATATTTGATTTGTTGTTTCTCATTAGATACAATAGCATAGAGTAAAGTTAAAGAATCCGATTTAGATTAGCTTTAAAATACTCTCAGACCAGCATAGTTCAACTCTATACACACACACACACACCCAAGATCGGGAAACTGGTCCCGTTATCCGCAGTCGGACCCGCTATACCAAACGGATAAGGAGCTGCTAACCAAGGTCCGGACCGGGTGGGTATCCCCCTTGTTGTCGACCCAATTTTCGGGGCTTCAACATATTTGGTGCTAGAGGGAGGGCCTGAACATAGTGTCTGTTGGAATGATCTTCAAATCGTAACATTTGAATCTGGATGGCCGCTCACAGACTTCCCATTTGGAGCTGCATCCATGTTCCTACCTCTTCCAACACTCCACTTGAAGTGGTAGGACTCTTGTCTCAGTTAAAATTCAATGGTAAGGATAGCTCTTCTGCTTTTAATCATGCCCTTCAGTTTATTCAAAGAATTTCAAGTTTTGATATTCCAAGAATTGATGGAGTCGTTCTATGCAGGATTTTTACTCTTACACTCATGGCGGAAGCTAGAAAATGGTGCAGAAACCTCCCAGTTGCATCGATCCATAGCTGGGATCAATTCGCCAAGATTTTTATTATATAATTTGATTGTTACGACTACGACCAGGTATACAATGAAATTGATCATCTCAGAGAAAACGATGAATCTATTAGAGATTTTAATATGCGATTTCATTTTGATTGTCTAAAATACGATATAGAAACTGAACTCATAGATGAAGAATCTTTAGATTATGCTGAACCTTCCCTGCCCCCTATATCTTATAAAGTAGAAATTAGTCCAATTTTTGTCTCTTTTCTTCCTAATATGAATGAGAATTCCAATTTCAATATGCAAATCGCTCATAATGAAAGAAGCCCTCAGAGCTTAGGAGTTATCCATACACTTATACAAGAAGACAAAAGCGAAGACGATGGAGGGAAACCTGCCTTGGAACCAGGAGATGACTTTGATACAAAGTCAGATGACATCGTTGCAAATCAACAGATGCAGACGCCAAGGTCAGAACAACGAACTATTTTTCTTTTAGGAAGTTTCAGCACACAAAGGTATGATATGAAACCCGATATCCATATTGAATCTGATGAACGGATATGTTTCTATGATGATAATCTTAAACACATTGCTTCAGAATCACACTTCTCTCTTTACCCTGATGTTTTTAATGATGATAACTTTTCCCCTCTCAACATTAAAGATATTTCAAAAAACATAGAGGATAAGTCAAGTAAGTCATCGTTAGATTTTCAAGATAAAGAGATAGCTATAGAACATCCCTCGATTGTTTCCAAGCAAGGAACACTTGAATTTACTTGTCTGAAATTATATGACCAAAAGGAAGAATCTAGGGAAACTGGTAAAATCTGTCATGATGGTTACCTTGCCAACAACGATGTTATCGATTTATCTCGAGTAACTCATCAAAGCCCTAAAAATGAGAGATATTCTAATTCGGAAAACATATTATTCAATCCTCATTTTGAGGCCAAAGAGCATTCACCTGATTGTGCTAACCAAGATGATATCCCAATCTATGACTCATACCTTGAAGAAACCCCCATGCCTATCCATAATCATAGTCTATCTTCTGTTTCACGTGACCTGGCCAGTTCTTGTGAACATCAAAATCTTACAAACTTATCCCAGTTGTACTGTAATTTTATTTGTACAAAAAACTTTTTTTATTATTATTCCCACTTACACTCACCGTGTACAAAATCAGATTGCGTTTTAAATTGTCAGTTTTTTGATAGATTATTCTGGTATAACCAACACCTTATCAAAGAGCACCCAAAAGACGAGATTCCATTGCGGAAATCTAAGCTATGTCAAGGAAGTGCGGAACTTCCTTCATTACAAGATCATCAACATACAACAGAAATTCATCTTTACTTTTATGATCCAATAGATACTCAGTTGGAAGGAAGATTTTGCGAGAAAGAAATTTCGGACAAAATTCCAACTGGGATTATGCATTCTTATTCCGTATCTAACGTTAACATCCCAAAGGAAATTCCGTTCGCAACACCAACATTGGAAAGATGCATATGTATAGGAGTAAAAATGAGAAAGTGGCTTCATTGGAAATATCATTTCACCTAGTCAATTTTTTGTGTAAAATTAGAATAGGAGTAGGAGTAGTTTAGTTAAGTAGTTAGGTTTATGCTTGAGTATTTGATAGTTGAAATAAGGAAAGAAGATTATCCCTATTGTCTACCCGACCTTAGGGAATGTCTGCCTCTCACTTCGTTAGGTTTTTTCCCATGAATAAAGTTTTCTTTGGTTAAACAACATTCGACGTTTACGAAGAGGCACCTTTTTCTCTATCAGGATTTTGAACTTCTTCTTCTATGAATGACAAATATTTTTCTTTGAAACTTGATCTTTATTATCAATAGAACTTTAATCTAGATATGATATTAGTTTCAACTCCAAAAAAATGAAGAAAATAATATCTCAGCGAAGTAATTGTTTTACGTCAGTACAATGAAAGGCATCAATGACAAGATGAGGAGTCCCTGTAGAAACAACGATTACGAAAGAAGCGTTATTGTTGTCGTCTAGAACTATCTTAAGGAAAGAAAATTGACTTCCTCCCTGCCAAAGGAAATCACAGCATTCAGGGAAGCAATCCAATGAAAACAGTATATCTCAAAGAATAAGAGGTCCCATCACGAGCCGACTTATCATCATCACAGATATTATAACTTGGTGACTTTTCCAAAACTGTCCATCAAAATAGGGCAACGACTTAAGATTGTTGTAATCAAAAGACAGGGGGTCTCATCACGAGCCAGCTTGTTCAGCAAAGGTATAAATCTAGTGAATGACTGTCATAATTTGGCCACCAAACCAAGACATAGTTCTTTTGAGAATAAAAAATAAAAAGTGTCTAAATGGGTTTTTCTCTGAATAGTTGTAAACTCTTAGGCAGGATAAAGGATCATTACTGGTTAATAGGTAACCCTGTCGAGGCTCTGGACGCCTATTGGTAGCAGAGGCTCTACCTGCGACAAAGAAGCATATTTGAAAAGGACTGCTATACAGAGAAGAATTTATCTTAATTTTTATTCAAGACAAAGTAAGGGCTGGTGTAAATGCAAGAACAAACTGAGAATACAAGTAAATGGAAAGGAGTTGAAATGAAATATCATTTATAGTTTGAAGTATAATATTTTTATCTTTTTTATAATAAAGTTTAAGTTTTCTGAGAAATTTTTTTATTATTTTTAGAAGTTTGAAAAACGTCAAAAGAAAGTCAGAGATAACTGGTTCTCCCAAGTGAATCGCCAATTTCTGTGGCCAGCAACAACCCCCCTTTTTCATTTAGCTATCTACCCAAAATACTAAATGAATAGGGGACCCCTAGTATAATTTTGAGAAAAAATCAATTTTTTCCTTCTTCAAAATGAAGATACCATCGCAGGCTTAAAAGCAGTCTTTCAAATATTTTCACCTAAGTCTACGATGGGGAAAAGGTCTTTAAAAAATTGCATTAATGCGCAAGGCCCCCCAACGTTAAGCCTAACGTCGTGTCACAATAAGTAGTGTCCATATGGAAGAACCTCAAAATCTTCCGATCTGCGATAACGCCGATTGCAAGACCACACATCGCAGAAATGAAATGGCAATACTTAACAAACATCAAACTCCTGCAACCCGCGACGTTGCGACCTGCGATATTGCGATCGCCGCGATGACACTTTCTGCGACCTGGTGATTTGCGATAAGCGCGCCTTGCTACGACACGATCTTCGATAGAGCATAAAGCGAATCATGAATCATTTAAACCGCAAATCTTTCAGGCACGTCATTCAAAGATAGACCACTTACCATAATCTGACTTCAAATCATGCACTTTTAATGATATTAAGTGGGTTAGTTGTCAGTTATTTAATGAAATAAAGACACGTGCTTTGCTGAAGAATTGTTTCACGTAAGGTGGCATATTTAGTATATCGTTTGCATTTAAAACCTTCCCATCATCTTTCTCAATCAGTCATTTCCACCTCTCTTGTAATCTGCAGGAACTAGGAGATAAGAACATTCAAAAGCCGAATGCAGAAGCAAATGGGAAAGAAGAATAATGGCCAAGGCTCCGAGGAAAAGGAAAAGGCAAAAGAGATGGCCCCCTTGTACACAGACACTGCATGCAACAGGGACGCAGGAATTTCAACCTGGGAAGGCATGTATAGGCTGCGGGAGGAGGAAAACCCCAGAGTAATGAAGGCCGATAGTGCCACGGGATCGCCAAACTCTTCTGAGGCATCCTTAGAAGAGATGGCTTGTTCATTTCTCCATCGAATAGCAACTAGACCCAAGATATTTCCGTATACAGATATGATCAAATGGATACTCGACAATGCAGAGTTCAAAGGCAGACAATTCAGGGCTCCAGGGCATGGGCTCATAGGATCATTCACCGCGCAAGACCTAAAGCTTATGTACCATCTTCCGGAGCCTCAGACGACCTACAACACGCAATTTGTCTAGAAATTTGCAGCAGAGAACCCAAACCTGGCAGAGACCACTAAAGAATGGACCAGAAGAGAGGAGTCACTTAAAAAGGATAAAAATGGTAAGTATAGCACAAGTTTTGTCACCTCTCCATATTTTTTTGCTGCAGCCATGCTCTGCAGGCTGTTTGGGATGCCAGACATAAATAAATTTTCAACTGAATGGCTACCACTCATAGAAGCTGCCACAAATGCCGATTTCATGGATTGGGCCAAAATATGTTCTGATAATTTGTTCACTGCTGTCATGAATTACCGTTCTAAGATATCCTCGTCACTAAGTGTCTATCCTCCGTTTTATCTATCTGCTTACATTATGGATTCAATTTGCTATGTATCTAAATTTCCAACTATGGGTTGGAAATGGACTACCCAAGACCCGTCGCCTTTTCATGTTTACCACAAAGTATTGTGGGATTCACAGTTTTCCCCTCACTTCTATCAAATTTGCCATGGGCTCATTTTACGCCTATATAGGATGATGTATGTTGAAGAACCCCCGAGGTGCTCACCCGAAGCGCAAATAGACATCATTCCCGTCGCAAGATGGTTCGGGGAAGAATGGTTCACTTATATCAGAGTGTTTGGGAGCACTGTACCTCCACACGTCCTACCTCTGTATGTCCCCGACAAGCTTTTGGCTAGGGAAATTGCCTACCAGACTTGCTCGGAAGGCGGCCTAACCAAAGAGCTAAAAGACAAGAAAAAGGCCATATGGCCTCAGTTTCCTGTAGCTTGTGGGGCCTTCTCATTATTCGATGTAGGACATGCTTTTGCCGAAGTAGGGAATGTGACGTCCCTACAATTATTTAAATTCCCCGCTCGACCCTTTGACCTAAATAATATTGCCCATGATTTCACTATAAGTGTCAAAATAAAAGTGTTCACCGGAAAGAAAGATTTATTTGATGACTTGTTTCAAAATAAAATTTCATTCCAGGAAGTTTTGGGAGAAGCCAAGTCGAGGTTATCCCCAGATGACCTCGAAAGATTTTTGTTATTCAGAGAAAGAAGGCTAGCCAGTGTTCCTCTAGAAAAGCTGCGTCTACCCGCCAGAGAGCCTACTCCAAGTGTCAGCCTCAGTGGAAACTCCAGTACTTCCAAATCCAAATCTGACGCTGCCCAAGGAACACCTTAACATTCTAAAAAGTCTGCAAGCGACCAAGGAAAAGGCGCATAAACAGCCAAAGATACAGCCCAGTCGAGTGCAATGTCGCAACTGCAAGTTATCACCTCCCCACCAAGAGATGTCCCTCCTCCCATGATCAAATCGCCACTCATCACGACAGAGCTCGATAAAGAGTGGGAAAACTTCAACGAGCTAATCAGCCTTGAAGGGCAAGTCCCAAGAACACCTGTGAGCGATGCACAAGTAACACAAGAAATGGTTTCAACCATGGTCGGTAGTGTCTCAAAAACGGAGCATAGTCATATCGCTCTGCCTTCTGATCTTCTACTTAGTGTAGAGGAAATTCCCCCATTGGATGTATTCTATAGTCCTCAACATAAAGCAGTGGTGCGGAGACAAAGAAAGAAGAGAAAGCTGGAGAATACGCTGTCACAGGACGCTGAACATTTAGACGTCTTATGGAAAGACCATAACAACAACCCGACAGAAAATCTCACGAAGTTGTCTCAAATTGCAGGAGAATACGCTTCTGCGACTATCGACAAAGCGTCAGAAGTTCAGGAACTATTGAGGGAGCAAGAAAACCAAATACAGCTACTACAACAACAGCTACAACAGGCCAATGCCAGTAATGAAGCGTCCAAACAACTCGAGAAACTACAAGAAGATTTTCAGCAAATGCAGATAAGCTATCAGAAAAGCCTGGACGAAAAAGGAAAGCAGTTGCAAGCTTTACAAGAAATACACAAGGACGAGCCCAAGCTTGCCGAATTCGTTTCAGAGTCTACTAGCTTAAATGAGAAACTTCTGCAGCAACAGGAAAAGTTGGGACGTAAAATATCGCAGTGGAGTCACTATTGCGAGCTGAGCGACAAACTCACCAATCAAGTGACAGACCTACGAAGTGACTACGACCAGGTTGACAGACGAGTGACAGAGTATCTAGCTTGGCAGGATGGAGAGGAAGGGAAGAGAGCAAATGCACCTAGAATAAACGAAAGCCATAAAGAATTTCTCTTTAACAAATGGGACGATCAAATCACGCAGGCAGAACAGGCGGCAGAGGCAGCGGCGACACAGGCAAGTATTCTTATAGACTGTGTAAATGAAAATTTACACAGAGCCAACTTAATCACAGAAACCACCCCAGGATACCTACCAAACAAGTCACGAATAGAGGCAGAATGGAAAGAGAAGGCGCAGGAAAAGGGAGAAGCGATCCAGGCATTGAACAGGTTGAATTGGGAGTGCTATTGGGCATACTTAGTCAAGCCACACAATCAATGGATGACTGTGAAATGCATCATAAACTCAGCAGAGAAAGTAGTGCCAGCTCTCATAGATTCCGTTTTCGCAGCCCAGCTCAGCGCAGAAGTCGGCCAACCGACTCTTCTCAAATCCATGATGAATACTTGCAGTTTGGACTAAATTCAGAAGTAGCTTATTTTTAGTAGTTTGTTGTTTCCTTTTTATTTAGATTAGAAAAAGGGCGGTCATTTGAGAGTCGTATCCTTAAATTTTGTAAAAACACTATTATTAGATTTAGGAAGTAGTATTTTAATCCTTATCATGCATTTAGAGAAGGGTCCAGAGATTTGTCAAAAACTTATCCTCAGAACATGCACTTCTGCACCCTCAGAGGAGGTTTTGATGAATGGATGGATCGAGATTTATTTTTACTTTCATTTTGATATCTGCTACTGATGTTGCACTTCTGTACTCTTGGTAGATTTTAGAACAAGTAGAGATAGATCGTTTTTGCTTGAAGCTTATGGGTAGAACTAGTCATAAATGGTACTTTTATCTTTTGGAAATGTCTGCTTATATTCTTTAAGTGATTTACAATTTCAATTGTTTATATGTTACTGCATGAATATATGGGTTATCATTTGGCACTTTTGTACGGTGGAGTCATATTGTTTATGTTTGACATATGAATGACTTATTATGCGATATGTTGTTCACAATTGTTTTACCTAACTTCTTATGCAAAGTGGTTTATCTTTATTGATTTTCATTCTTGTAATGGCTGAATGATCTTTATTACCAGTGATTATTCGAAATCTTTTTAGATCGCATAATGGAAGATATACAATCCCGGGTTAGAATAGATTTGATTTGTTGTTTCTCACTAGCTACAATAGCATAGAGTAAAGTTAAAGAATCTGAATTAGATTAGCTTTAAAATACTCTTAGATCAGCATAGTTCAACTCTATACACACACACACACACCCAAGATCAGGAAACTGGTCCCGTTATCCCCAGTCATACCCACTATACCATATGGATAAGGAGCTTCCAACCAAGGTCCGGACTGTGTGGGTATCCCCCTTGTTGTCGACCCGATTTTCGGGGCTTCAACATATTTGGCGCTAGAAGGAGGGCCTGAACATAGTGTCTATTGGAATGATTTTCAAATCGTAACATTTGAATCTGGATGGCTGCTCACATACTTCCCATTTGGAGCTGCATCCATGTTCCTACCTCTTCCAACACTCCACCTGAAGTGGTAAGACTCTTGTTCTCAAGGTAAATTCAAATGGTAAAGAATAACTCTTCTGCTTTTAATCATGCTCTTCAATTTATTCACAAGAATTTCAAGTTATGATATTCCAAGAATTGATGAAGGCGTTTTATGCAGAATTTTTACTCTTACACTCACGACGGAAGCTAGAAAATGGTGCAGAAACCTCCCAGTTGCATCAATCCACAGCTGGGACCAATTCGCCAAGATTTTCATCCTTGAATTTGATTATTATGACTATGACCAGGTATACGATGAAATTGATTATCTCCGGAAAAAAGATGAATCTATTAGGGGTTTTAATATGCGATTTCATCTTGATTGTCTAAAATACGATCTTGAAAGCGAACTCATAGAGGAAGAATCTTTAGACTATGCTGAACTTTCCCTGCCTCCTATATCTGATCAAGCATAAATTAGTCCGAGTTTTGTCCCTTTTCTTTCTAATATGAATGAGAACTCCAATTTGAATATACAAATCACTCATAATGAAAAAAGCCCTCAAATCTTAGGAGTTATCCATACTCTAATACAAGAATACAAAAGAGAGGACGATGGAGGGAAGCCTGCCTTGGAACTAGGAGATGACTTTGATACAAGGTCAGATGATCTCGTTGCAAGTCAACAAATGCAGACACCAAGGTTAGAACAACAAACTATTTTTCTTTCAGGAAGTATCAGTACACAAAGGTATGATCTGAAACTCGATGTCTATATTGAATCTGATGAACGAATATTTTTCCATGATGATAGTCTTAAATGCGTTGCTTCAGAATCACACTTCTCTCTTTACCCTGATGTTTTTAATGATGATAACTTTTCCCCTCTCAACATTAAAGATATTTCAAAAAACACAAAGGATAAGTCAAATAAGTCATCGTTAGATTTTCAAAATAAAGAGATAGCTATAGAACATCCCTCGATTGTTTCCAAGCAAGGAACACTTGAATCTCCTTGTCTGAAATTATATGACCAAAAAGAAAAATCTAGGGAAACTGGTAAAATCAGTTATGATGGTTACTTTGCCAACGATGATGTCATCGATTTACCTCAAGTAACTCATCAAAGCTCAAAAAATGAGGGATACTCTAATTTGGAAAAAATATCATTCAATCCTCATTTCGAGGCTAAAGATCATTTGCCTGATTTTGCTGACCAAGATGATATCCCGATCTATGATTCATACCATGAAGAAACCCCCATGCCTATTCACAATCATAATTTATCTTTTGTTTCACATGACCTAGCTAGTTCTTGTGAACAACAAAATTTTACAAGCTTATCCCAGTTGTGCTATAACTTTATTTGTACAAAAAAAAAAAAAATTATTATTATTGTTCGCACTTGCACTCATCTTGTACAAAATCGGATTGCGTTTTAAATTTTCAGTTTTTTGATAGATTATTCTGGTATAACCAACACCTTATCAAAGAGCATCCAAAAAACGAGCTACCATTGCGGAAAGCTAAGCTATGTCAAGGAAGTACAGAACTTCCTCCATTACACGATCATCAAGATATAACAGAAATTCATCCCTACTTTTATGATCCAATAGATATCCAGTTGGAAGGAAGATTTTGCGAGAAAGAAATTTCGGACAAAATTCCAACTAGAGTTATGCATTCTTATTCCACATCCAACGTTGACATTCCAAGGAAAATTCCATTCTTAACACCAACATTGGAAAGCTGCATACGTATAGGAGTAAAAATGAGAAAGTGGCTCCATTGGAAATATCATTTCACCTAGTCAAATTTTTGTATATAATTAGAGTAGGAGTAGGAGTAGTTTAGTTAAGTAGTTAGGTTTATTTTTTTTTTAGTAGTTGATAGTTGAAATAAGAAAAGAAGATCATCCCTATTGTCTACACAACCCTAGGGAATGTCTGCTTCTCATTTCGTTAAAACCATTTTTCCCCGTGAAATAAAGTTTTCTTTGGTTAACAGCATTCGACGTTTACGAAAGACACCTTTTTCTCTATCAAGATTTTGAACTTCTGCTTCTATGAATGAAAAATATTTTTCTTTGAAACTTGATCTTTATTATCAATATAACTTTAATCCAGATATGATATTAGTCTCAACTCCAAAAAACTGAAGAAAGTAATCTCAGCGAAGCAATTGTTTTACGTCAGTACAATGAAAGGCATCAATGACAAGATGAGGAGTCCCTGTAGAAACAGCGATTACCAAAGAAGCTTTATTATTGTCGTCCAGAACTTTCTTAAGGAAAGAAAATTGACTTCCTCCCTGCTAAAGGAAATCGCAGCATTCAGGGAAGTAATCCAATAAAAACACTATATCTCAAAGAATAAGAGATCTCATCACGAGCCGACTTATCATCATCACAAATATTATAACTTGTTGACTTTGCCAAAACTATCCACCAAAACAGGGCAACGACTCAAGATTGTTGCAATCAAAAGACAGGGGGTCTCATCACGAGCCAGCTTGTTCAGCAAAAGTATAAATCTAGTGAATGACTGTGTCATAATTTGGCCACCAAACCAAGACATTGTTCTTTGGAGAATAAAAAAGAAAAAGTGTCAAAATGGGTTTTTCTCTGAATAAGTTGTAAACACTTAGGCAAGATAAAGGATCATTACTGGTTAATAGGTAACCCTGTCGAGGCTATGGACGCCTGCTGGCAGCAGAGGCTCTACCTGCGACAAAGAAGCATATTTGAAAAGGACTGCTATACAGAGAAGAATTTATTTTAACTTTTATTCAAGACCAAGTAAGGGCTGGTGTAAATGCAAGAACAAGCTAAGAATACAAGTAAATAGAAAGGAGTTGAAACGAAATATCATTGATAGTTTGAAGCATAATATTTTTATCTTTCTATAATAAAGTTTGAGTTTCCTGAGATTTTTTTTTTATTTTTAGAAGTTTGAAAAACGTCAAAAGAGAGTCAGAGATAACTGGTTCTCCCAAGTGAATCACCAATTCTTGTAGCCAGCAACAACCCCCCCTTTTTTCATTTAACTATTTGTCCAAAATACTAAATGAATAGGGGACCCCTAGTTTAATTTTGAGAAAAATCAAATTTTCCTTCTTCAAAATAAAGCTACCATCGTAGGCTTAAAACGGTCTTTCGAATATTTTAACCTAAGTCTACGATAAGGTAAAGGTATTTAAGAAATTGCATTAATGCTCAAGACCCCCCAATGTTAAGCCTAACGTCGCGTCGCAGTAAGTAATGTTCATAAGGAAAAACCTCAAAATCTGCCGATCTGCGATAACACCGATCGCAAGATCACACATCGCAGAAATCAAATGGCAATACTTAACAAACATCAAAATCCTGCGACCCGCGATGTTGCGACCTGCTATATTGTGATCGCCACGATGACATAATCTGCGATCTGGCGATTTGCGATAAGCGCGCCTTGTGATGGCATGATCTTCGATGTATCATAAAGAAAATCATGAATCATTTAATCGCGAATCCTTCAGGCACGCAATTCAGAGAAAGGCCACTTACCATAATCTGACCCCAAATCATGCGCTTTTAATGATAGTAAGTGGATTAGTTGTCAGTTATTTAAATGAAATAAAGATGCGTGATTTGCTAAAGAATTGTTTCATGTAAGGTGGCATATTTAGTATATCTGTTGCAATTAAAACTCTCCCATCACCTTTCTCAATTAGTCATTTCCACCTCATTCGTAATCTGCAGGAACTAGGAGATAAGAAGATTCAAAAGTCGAACGCAGGAGCAAATGGGAAAGAAGAATAAAGACCAAGGCTCCAAGACGAAGGAAAAGGCAAAGGAGATGGCGCCCTTGTACACAGACACTGCATGCAACAGGGATGCAGGGATTTCGACCTGGGAAGGCATGTATAGGCTGCTGGAGGAGGAAAATCCCAGAGTAATGAAGGTCGATAGCACCGCGGGATCACAAAACTCTTCCGAGGCATCCATAGAAGAGCTGGCTTGTTCATTTCTTCATCGAGTAGCAGCTAGACCCAAGATATTGCCGTATACAGATATGATCAAATGGATACTTGACAATGCAGAGTTACAAGGCAGACAATTCAAGGCTCCAGGGCATGGGCTCATAGGATCATTCGTCGCGCAAGACTTAAAGCTTGTGTATCATCTTCCTGAGCCTCAGACGACCTACAACACACAATTTGTCAAGAAATTTGTAGCAGAGAACCCAAACCTGGTAGGAACCACTAAAGAATGGAACAGAAGAGAGGAGCCGCTAAAAAGGGAAAAAAATGGTATGTACAGCACTGGTTCTCTCACCTCTCCATATTGTTTTGCTGCGGCCATGCTGTGTAGGCTATTTGGGATGCCAAACATAAATAAATTTTTGCCTGAATGGCTACCACTCATAGACACTGCCACAAATTCCGATCTCGTGGATTGGGCCAAAATATTTTCTGATAATTTATACACTGCTGTCATGAATTACCGGACTAAGAGATCCATGTCACAAAGGGTCTATCCTCCTTTTTATCTGTTTGCTTACATTATGGATTCTATTTTCTATGTATCTAAATTTCCAACTATGGGTTGGAAATGGACTACCCAAGACCCGTCACCTATTCATGTTTATCACAAAGTATTATGGGATTCACAGTTTGCCCCTCACTTCTATAAGATTTTCCACGGGCTCATTTTACCCCTATATAGGATGATGTATGGTGAAGAACCCCCAAGGTGCTCACCCGAAGCACAAATAGACATCATCCCCGTCGGAAGATGGTTCGGGGAAGAATGGTTCACTTATATCACAGTTTTTGGGAGCACTGTACCTCCACATGTCCTACCTCTGTATGTCCCCGACAAGCTTTTGGCTAGGGAAATTTCCTATCAGACTTGCTCAGAAGGCGGCCTAAGCAAAGAGTTAAAAGACAAGAAGAAGGCCATATGGCCTCAGTTTCCTGTAGTTTGTGGGGCCTTCTCATTATTCGATGTAGGACATGCTTTTTCCAAAGTAGGGAATGTGACGTCCCTACAATTATTTAAATTCCCCGCTCGACCTTTTGACCTAAATAATGTTGCCCATGATTTTACCATAAGTGTCAGAATAAAAGTGTTTGCCGGAAATAAATATTTATTTGATGACTTGTTTCAAAATAAAAGTTCATTCCAGGAAGTTTTGCGAGAAGCTAAGTCGAGGTTATCCCCAGATGACCTTGAAAGATTTTTATCATTCAGAGAAAGAAGGTTAGCCAGTGTTCCTCTAGAAAAGCTGCGCCTGCCCGCCATAGAGCCTACTCCAAGTGTCAGCCTCACCGGAAACTCCACTACTTCCAAATCCAAATCTGACGCTGCCCAAGGAACACCCGAAAATTCTAAAAAGTCTGCAAGCGACCAAGGAAAAGGAGAAGAAACAACCAAGGACACAACTTAGTCATGTGCGATGTCACAACCGCAAGTTATCGCCTCCCCACCAAGAGATGTCCCTCCTCCTGTCATTAAATCGCCACTCGTCACGAAAGAGCTCGATAAAGAATGGGAAAACTTCAACGAGCTAATTAGCCTTGAAGGGCAAGTCCCAAGAACACCTGTGAGAGATGCACAGGTAGCATAGGAAATGGTTTCAACCATGGTCGGTAGTGTCTCAGAAACGGAGCACAGTCATATTGCTCCGCCTTCTGAGCTTCTACTTAGTGTAGAGGAAATTCCCCCACTGGATGTATTTTATAGTCCTCAACATAAAGCAGTGGTGAGGAGACAAAGAAAGAAAAGAAAGCTGGAGAATACGCCGTCATAGGACGCTCAACATTTAGACGTCTTATAGAAAGACCCTAACAACAATCCGACAGAAAATCTCACGAAGTTGTCTCAAATCGCAGGAGCATACGCTTCTACGAATATTGACAAAGCGTCGGAAGTTCAAAAACTGTTGAGGGAGAAAGAAAACCATATACAGCTACTACAACAATAGCTACAGTAGGCCAATGCCAGCAATGAAGCGTTCAAACAACTCGAGAAACTACAAGAAGACTTTCAGCAAATGCAGATAAGCTATCAGAAAAGCCTGGATGAAAAAGGAAAGCAGTTGCAAGCTTTACAAGAAATACACAAGGATGAGCCCAAGCTTGCCGAATTCGTTTCAGAGTCTACTAGATTAAACGAGAAACTTCTGCAGCAATAGGAAGAGTTGGGACGTAAAATATCGCAGTGGAGTCACTATTGCGAGCTGAGCGGCAAACTCACCAATCAAGTGACAGACCTGCGAAGTGACTACGACCAGGTTGACAGACGAGTGACAGAGTATCTAGCTTGGCAGGATGAAGAGGAAGGGAAGAGAGCAAATGCACCCAGAATAAACATAAGTCATAAAGAATTTCTCTTTAACAAATGGGACGATCAAATCAGGCAGGCAGAACAGGCGGCAGAGGCAGCGACGACACAGGCAAGTGTTCTTAAAGACTGTGTAAATGAAAATTTACACAGAGCCAACTTAATCACAGAAACCACCCCGGGATACCTACCAAAAGTGTCACGAATAGAGGCAGAATGGAAAGAGAAGGCATAGGAAAAGGGAAAAGCGATCCAGGCTTTGAACAGGTTGAATTAGGAGTGCTATTGGGCATACTTAGTCAAGCCACACAGTCAATGGATGACTGTGAGATGCATCATAAACTCAGTTGAGAAAGTAGTGCCAGCTCTCATAGACTCTGTTTTCGTAGCCCAGCTCAGCGCAGAGGTCGGCCAACCGACTCTTCTCAAATCCATGCTGAACACTTGCAGTTTTAAAGACCAAATTCAGAAGTAGCTTATTTTTAGTAGCTTGTTGTTTCTTTTTGTTTAGATTAGAAAAAGGACGATCATTTGAGAACCGTATCCTACAATTTTGTAAAAACACTATTATTAGATTTAGGAAGTAGTATTTTAACCCTTCTCATGCATTTAGAGAAAGGTCTAGAGATTTGTCAAAAACTTATCCTCGAAACATGCACTTCTGCACCCTCAGAGGAGGTTTTGATGAATGGATGGATCGAGATTTATTTTTACTTGCATTTTGGTATCTGCTACTGATGTTGCACTTTTGTACTCTTGGTAGATTTTAGAACAAGTAGAGATAGATCATTTTGCTTGAAGCTTATGGGTAGAACTAGTCATAAATGGTACTTTTATCTCTTGGAAATGTCTGCTTATATTCTTTAAGTGATTTACAGTTTCAGTTGTTTATATGTTACTGCATGAATATATGGGTTATCATTTGGCACTTTTGTATGTTGGAGTCATATTGTTTATGTTTGACATATGAATGACTTATTATGCGATATGTTGTTCACAATTGTTTTGCCTAACTTCTTACGCAAAGCGGTTTATCTTCGATGATTTCTATTCTTATAATGGCTCAATGATCTTTATTACCAGTTATTATTCAAAATCTTTTTAGATCGCATAATGGAAGATATACAATCCAGGGCTAGATAGATTTGATATGTTGTTTCTCACTAGATTACAATAGCATAGAGTTAGTTTGAAGAACCTGAATTAGATTAGCTTTAAAATACTCTTAGATCAGCATAGTTCAACTCTATACACACACACACACCCAAGATTAGGAAACTGGTCCCGTCATCCCCAGTCGGACCCGCTATACCAAACGGATAAGGAGCTGCCAACCAAGGTCCAGACCGGGTGGGTATCCCCCTTGTTGTCGACCCAAATTTCGGGGCTTCAACACATTGTCGTCTAGAGCTATCTAAAGGAAACAATGACTTCCTCCCTGCCAAAGGAAATCACAACTTTCAGAGGAACAATCCAAGGATACACTTCATCTTGAAGAATGAGAGGTCTCATCACGAGCCGGCTTATCATAATCATAGATATTATAATTTGCTGACTTTGCCAAATAATTCTTACCACAACAGGGCAATGGCTCAAGATTGTTACAATCAAGAGGCAAGGAGTCTCATCATGAGCTAGCTTGCTCAGCAAAGTTATAAATCAAGTGACTGACTGTGTCATAAATTGGCTATCAAACCAAGACATTGTTCTTTAAGAATAAAAAGAAAAACAATAAGTGTGTATGTGAATTCTTCTTTAAGAGTTGTAGGTTTCTTTAAGTAGGATACAGGATCATTGCTGGGTAATAGGTAACCCTGTCGAGGCTATAAACGCCTGCTGGTAGCAGAGGCTCTACCTACGACAAATGAGCATATTTAAAACTGGTTTATAGAGAAGACTTTGTTCTATCTTTACAAACCAAGTAATGACTGATGTAAATACAAGGACTAACTTGAGGGAGCAAATAATCAAAGTTGAAAATAGCTGAAACAAAATGTCATTGACAGGTTAGAGCATAATGTACTTTATCTTTCCATAATAAAGTTTAATTTTCTGAAAAATTTTATGTTTTGGAAGCTGAAAAAATCCAATAGAAACACAGAGATAACTGGTTCTTCCAAGTGAATCGCCAATTGTTGTGGCCACCAACAACCCCCTCCTTATGAAGTGTTATTGCTAATACTAAATAAGTGAGGACCCTCAGTAAAAATCTAAAAAATCAGTTAGTGTTATATTTTCTTTTTAGATAAAACTTACAACATCATGGACTTAGGAAAATACCTTGAAGAATCTAAAAAAAGTAAGTTTCATAATGAAAAAAATAAAATTCACTCCTTAAGAGATATCGCATCGCGCAAAGAATGATAGGGTACCTTCTAATGAGTTAAAATGATGAAAAACGCGAGATTGTGACGTGAAACTTCATCACATCGCATACGTTAAAGAAGCACTCACATTAAAAAACTCTAAAAATCGCCGATATGTGATATCGCATATCGCGCATCGCAAAAATCACATGCATCACACATGAGGATTATAACGATATTGCGATGTTGCGATACTGCAACACTGCGATATTGCGATACTGTGACACTGCAAAGTTGCGATGTTGCGATATTGTGATACTGCGACCTTGCGATAGAACAACACGATGAAATTGCGATTTACGATATAGCGATCTGCGATATTGCAAAGCAAAATCGTAGGACCTCTCCGTCGCACTTAGTTATGGCTCATTATTCGAGAACTTTTTCAGCCAAGAGTTGGTCATGCATTTTAATGCGAATTAATGAGTTGTTGCCAGTTGTTAATGAAGTATGGTGTTGTGTTTTTCAAATAACTAGCTCACGTAAGGTGGCATGTTTTTCATATCTTCGGCATTTAAAGTTTTCTTGTCATTAGTCTTTTTATCATTACTTCCACCTCAATGTAAACTGCAAGAAAGAAGGACAAAGCGTTGTACAGGGTAGTATGCAGAAAACTATGAGGAGGAAAGGCAGCACTCCAATGTCCATTTCGGAAGGCACACCTAATCCACTTAAGGAAGAAGAAGAGCCGCAGAACTCTTCTGAGACATCTATCACAGATTTCTCATATACAGCCATGGTTGAATGGGTACTGAACGATGCTGATACCAGAAATAGACAGTTTAATTCTCAGGGTCAAGAGCTCATGGAATCACTATTTTTACAAATTTTGAGCTTTATACGGGATGAGAGAAAAAGGTGAAAGAGGCAAAAAATGCATCAGGGAAGCCCGGATCAAGAAACAGAGGCAGTTTCTGATGCGCAATTAGCGCTTAGCACTAATCACGCATCGCTAAGAAAACTTGCTCGAAAAGGAAGGCTTCTAGTTACTTAGTCACCTATAATAAGCGCTAATCGCGCATCGCTAAGAAAAATTGCTCGAAAAGGAAGGCTTCTAGTTACTCAATCACCTGCAAGCCCCGAAAATTGCAAGAAAACAACGATAGAAACAAACTGGAAACAGAAGACTAAAGGAAAAGCAGAAGCAGTCCAATGGTTAACCAAGTTGAAATGGGATTTTTACCAGGTATACATGGTAATGACACATAGTCATTGGATGACTCTCAAGTATATCATCAATTTTACTAAGAAGATAATGCCAGCTCTTGTCAATTCTGTTTTCTTAACCCAACCAAAGACGAAAGACAGTCAGCCGACTCCACTCAGGAAAATACTAAATGCTTGGGACATTAAGGAGCAAATTTAGAAATAATTAGATAGTAGATTTAATTTTAGAAATAGTTTTGCTTAGAAAGAGGATGGTCATTTAAACCGAATCCTCAATTTCTGTAAATAAGTTATTTAGTTAGTAGTATTTAAACCCTTCTCATGCATTTAGAGAAGCGTCCATAAATTTATCAAAAACTTGTCCTCAGAACATGCACTTTTGCACCCTCAGAGGAGGTTTTAGTGAATGAATGGAACAGGGTTTATTTGATATTTGCATTTGATATATGCTACTGATGTTGCACTTCTGTATTCTTAGTGGATGTTAAATCAAGGAGAGATAAATCAATTTTCGCTTGAAGCTCATGAGTAGGACTAGTTATAAATGGTACTTTTATCTCTTAACCATTTATGCTTATGTGTTAAAGTGATATTCAGTTTTCAGTTGTTTATATGTTACAGCATGGATGTCTGAGTTATCATTTGGCACTTTTGTACGGTGATAACTATTTGTTTATGTTTAGTGTATGAATAGCTCATTTATGCGATAATTTTTCACAACTGTTTCATCTAACTTCTTATACGAAGTAGTTCATCCTTTTTGAATTCTTTTCGTATAATAGATGCATGATCTTTATTACCAGTTATTGTTTGAAATCTTTTTAGATCGCATAGAAGAAAGATCACATCCCGGGTTAGCATAAATTTTGATGTTTTTCTGTTTATTAGAATACAATAACATAACATTAGATTAGAATTAGGATAAAAGTATTCCATTTAGAACAGAAATACCCATCTTTCTCACAAACACACACTGAATTGGGAAACTGGTCCCATATCCCCAGTTGGACCCGCTATACCAAACGGATAAGGAGCTGCCAACCAAGGTCCGGACCAGGCGGGTATCCCCCTTGTTGTTGACTCGATTTTCGGGGCTTTCAATGCTAATATAATTAATCACACATGGTTTTTTGTCTTCTTCCTGCCCAAGGACTACTCCAATAGCTGTGTCTGAGGCATCTGATGAAATTTGAAATGGCAGGTCCCAATTTGGACCTCCGAGTACTGGTGCTGTTGACACAAGCTTTTTCAAATCCTAAAAAGAACGGTCACATTTATTTGTCCACACAAAGTCAACATTCCCTGTTAGTGCATATAGAAGTGCAACAATGTGAAATTTTTTTTCTATAAATCTTCTATAATAACCAGAAAATCCAAGGAAACTGCATACTTTTCTCTGTGTGGTGGGAGTTTGTATTAGCAAGATTATTTGAATTTTGGCCAGATCTACCTGTATTCCAGCTGCTGAAATATAATGTCCTAGGTTAAGACCTTCGGTCATCATCATATAGCGTTTTTCATGGCTTAGGCAGAGTCTAGTAGCAATACATTGCTGGAGCACCTTTTCCAATGTATCTAGTGCTGGGTCGAAATCATCTCCGTATGGTGTGAAATCATCCATATATACTTCGAGCCCTTCATTTATTAAATCTGAAAAGATACTAAGGATAGCCCTTTGAAATGTGGCAGGGGAATTGCATAGACCAAAAGGTAGGAATCTGTAGGCAAACATCCCCCAAGTATAGGTAAAAGTAGTTTTTGTCTTGGTCTTCAGGGGCAATCTGAATTTGATTGTATCCACTGAAGTCGTCCAGAAAAGAGAAGAATTTCTTTCCTGCTAATGTATCTAATACCTAGTCAATAAATGGAAGGGGAAAGTGGTATTTTTGGGTTGCTTTATTTAATTCTCTGTAATCTACACAAATCCTCCACTTTCCATTCTTCTTTGGAACCACTACAAGTGGAGAGACCCATTTTCTATCAGAGATAGGATAAATAAAGTTTGCATCTAAAATTTTTTGTAGTTCAATTTTCATAATGTCTTTTAGATGAGGGTTAAGTCTTCTTTGAGGTTGGCGAATAGGTATTGCATCCTTTTCTGTATAAATGTGGTGTGTACATAACTGGGGATCGATTCCCTTCATATCCAGATAATCCCATGCAAATGCTTCCTTATATTTTTTCAGTAGGTGGATCAGTTTTTGTTCTTGTTTAGGAGTCAGGTTACTATTAATGTTTAAAGTTTTACATGGCTCAATCTCTACAGTTTTGCTATTTGAAACAAAGGTAGTAGGTATCATCTGGTCATGAGTTTCTTTGAGGGGATCTTCTTCCAATTCATTATCAAATGCTGCCTCTATCATGTGACAATGTATATGAGATCTAGATTCAGCTTGGTTAATAAAATTTCTAGTAATATCATCTTTTGTTTGATCTTTGAAATCAAGGGGATCTTCTATAGTTAATGGGGATCTAATATTTTCGATAAGGTATGATATAGGATGTTTGTTAGTTTTTGTTATCATGACACTTGGCTGGGTTGGAGGATATAAGGCTAGATTTTTGATATTAGGCCCTCTATTTATGGTCATACTACCTTGTCAGCAGCCAATGTAAGCATCAACGATTGCAAGCCAAGGTCTGCCTAAAATTAATGGGTGTCCATCAAGTCGGTTTTTGGGGTTTATTGTCAGAAAGTCAGCAAGATATTCCTAGGAATCAACGGATACCATGACATCATGTAGTGTACCTTCTGACCTAACCACGGATCGGTCAGCCAGTTCTAATAAAGTGGAAGTTGGTTCTACTAATGTAATTCCTAGTTTTCGACAAGTGGTAGTTGTTAAGATATTAATTGCAGCCCTAAATCGACTATGGCATTTGAAAAGGTTTGTCCATTGATTTGTACTGCTACTATTGGATTTCCTGGGTCTTCATATTTGACAGGTGTTTCTTTTCTTGATAATAGGTCAGATAAGGTTCCAACTACTTGGTCTGTTGGGTTATTTGTTATTCTCCTCGGTTTTTTTTATACATACCTCTTTGATGGTCTTTACATATATTGGGATATCTTGGATGGCTTGGAGGAGTGGGATTTTGATGTATAGGTTTTTACGTTCTCCTAGAATGTCAAAATCAGGATGTTCTATAGGTCATGGTATAATTAATCGTTCTGGGAATGGGGGAGAAGATGTGGTTATTTGATCATGAGTTTGTTTTGTAGCCACATATTTGTCTTGTAATGGTTGTTCTACAGGTAACTGATTTTCAATTTGAACCTTTTTATCTCCCTCGATTTCTATAATATGCCCAGATCTTAATTGAAGGTCATTGCATGCCCTTAGATTGGTTTCTATCTTTGGTGTTTCAATTATTTGAATAGATTGAACTGGTCTATTATTTGGATTAGGATTGGGTTGGGCTGGGAGTTATGGTCTTAAGTTGGACTGGGGATTTTGTTGCAATGTTGGCAGTGTAGGTTGAGGGAGTGTAATGGTTCCTATTGGCTGATTCATTGGTCTTTGCCAGTTTGTCTGCCACGCTTGACTCTATGAAGTAGGAGGGGACCATTGTGCTGGATATGCATTGTTTTGCCAATATGGTGGGGTATAGGGAAAATTTGGCGAATTAGATTGGCTTGTTTGATTTGGCCATGGTAATGATGAAGGAAATGGTTGCTGCAGCTAGTTTGAGAAAGGAGGTTGATTTTTCCACATTGTATTATGTTGCTGAGCATGATATTATGGAGGCTGAAAAGAAGAAGCTGGATCGGGGAACATACCTGATTGTTGCGGTTGCCATTGACGATGCTGATTAAGTAGGTATATCGGTTCTGGTTCTTCTTCCGCTTCTTTGTATACTTCTTTCAAAACCAGGAAGTGAGGGACAACTTTCTGTAGAGTGGTCTTTTGTACAAATGGCACAAAATTGAACCGCATCTAATGGGCACTCTTTGTGGCTATGTTCTTTCTACATCTGGGATAGAAGATTGCCAGATTTTGCTCCGCCTCTGCCTGTTTTTGCTTGGCTTGCATAATATCGAGCTGTGTTGTCAGAGTCCCTAATATATCAATTTTCAAATTTTCTAATAAATTTCGAATTTCTGCGCGAGTTACTCCTTCTCCAGAGATATTGTTTTCCCTTGTAAACCTGTCATGTTCTGGTGGTTTTAGCCTTGTGCTTCCTCGTGAGCTCCTGATACATAAATCAATGATGTTAAGAAAAATTTCTTGATAAATGTCTCCTTTTCCCATAAAATGCAATGTTTCAATCCATTGTTCCTTCATACCTTTAATTAATGTTGTTTTTAATACATTATCAGGCAAGGGAATGATGCATAAGGAGATATTTGAAGATTATACTGAAAACATTCAACATATTTTTCTAGTGTTTCAATAGCTCTAGCTACCATCTGAAATATTTCATCTTTTAACTCTATGGATCTACAATAATCTTGATATTTCTTCAGGAAAGCATCTTTCATCTGGTCCCAGTTATTTATAACACCTCCACCCAGCCCCATAAACCATTGTAAAGCAACTCCTTTTAATGTAGAGTGAAATAATTTCATCTTCTAGGGATCAGTGGTATAGTCATATCCTCTACACAACACATCAAATTCAAACAAAAATGCATCTGGGTCTTCGGATGTTAGGCCATGAAATGTAGGGATATGCTAGAGAGGAATTGCCTTCATTAGTGCAACGACTGCAGTATCTACAATGGGATATTGCAGTGTGGAAGTTTGGATGTTTGGCTAGTTCTAGGCCATTTGGTCAAATATGCGCCAATAACTTTCTAGGATTTCTAGGAGAGTATTCCTAGGTTGGCTAGACTGAGGGAGGATGGCTTTAATAGGAATGGCCTTAACAACACTTCCTTTGTCTGGGATGATGAGAGTTCCTAATGTCTGGGGGGATTTTGATTCTTGAGGTTCTTCAACTTTGTTATGAATGATTTTTACAACACCCCCCTTATCTGGGCTACTTAATGGCTAAATTATTCCAAGAGGAGATCTTGGTTCTTTAGCTTCCCCTGTTTCTCCTCTTCCTTCACAGAGGTTGCTAAGGTTCCCTTCTTGCAATGATTTTGGGCTAGAATTCTCAATTTCTTGAAAATATTGCTCCTCAGTTTGACTATGCACCTCAGCAAAGGCTATAGATGGTGATCTTGTGGCTTGAAGGGAACTAGTAGGTTGTCTAGAAGCAACTTTTCTAGGTCCTACTAGAGGATGAGATTCTGATTTCTTAAGGATTTTGTCTATAAAGGTTTATCGGCCAAGTGTCACCGACCCCTTAGCTTTATTAGGCTTGGGTACTAGTTTGGGGTTCTTTTCAGGCTTTTTCTGCTTAGTCATGCGCACAAATAAAATGCTAATTCATATCGAAAAACAACAACAAATCTACAGGAAAGCGGGTAGGGGAACAAGGCTGTTACATGCTCCATACGCAGGTTCTTACCTTCCATTTTTAAAACCCAATTCTCTCCTAGTAGGTACTTACACTACTCCGAAAAAGAAACAAATGACTACACTCTTCCCCGGAAATGACGCCAAAGTGTCGAGTAGTAAAAAGGGTCTTTTTCACCTCTATTTACCCTACATTAATTATCAATCCCATGCGATTTGTTATTTCAAAGAGTGTACTCAGTTTGAGGTGGTCATTTGTCAGAGTAATGCTAGTAGTATATTGCTTTAAATACAGGAGTAAACGGATGCTTGGAATAAAATCTACTTTTATAAAGAAACTTAAAGCTCAAATCATGCACTCAAAAAGCTACAACAATTTATCAGTTAAGGGTACAGTAGTGGTAACTCTTCCCTTTGTAAACTGATGCAAATGAAAAGAAATCAAGGAAAAGATCATCAATTTGGGAACTGGACAACATATGTCAATGTTCACTACAGTTTCAGATCGTTCTGCACACCAAAGAAATGATAATTCAAATGACAAGAAATGGAACAATGAATAATCTATTTAATAGGATTGAACAACAAAACCTTAACCTACAGAGATGAATGAAGCAATAATTGTATCCTACAAGAATTGAGTAACAATATTTACTTTAGAAATGATTTGAACAACAAACAGAAATAGGACAACAAACTAATGGAAATGAAATATAGAACAACTTAAATTAAATGTAAATGTACAACAAACCAGATCAAATATTACACATGACACTCCTATATTAAAAGGAATAACAATCTGAGTTCTGATATAACAAGTAAGAATCACGGTTCTAAGGGAACAACGATTGTGATCATGATGGAATAGCAATCCCAAATGAACAACAATTACGTTTAAGAGTAAACCATAGATAAATATAGTAATACCAATTTATGAATATACAACACTGTTACTCTGTAATTGAACAACAATGGAAATCTTTAATGAGCAACAATGTTATATGATAATATCGGTTGTTTAAAGCAACATCGATATGATATTAAGTTAGAGTGAATAGCATAACATTCCTATTGCAGAGGATAACATTACTTATTCAAGTAGAAACGAATTATAACATAATTGATATGTAAAATAGTAAAGAACATCAGATTACTGAACAAAGCGAATAGAAGAAATCAACCACACACAAATCAGAAATAATGGTATAGGAGCAAGTGTTCCTCCAGGGCTGGGCCCTTAGCCTCCAGGGACACACTGCTTGAGATTACTCCAAAATTAAAGATAGAACAACAACCAAAGTTTATATATTACGCATCAAAACAGAGTTACAATAATCACTCTTAGAGAGAGTCGATGATCAAAGTTCCAATTACAACAATAAGTTTCATAAAAACCACAATAGTTTTGTCCCTTGGGCTAGCAATGCTGCCTCTTCTTATAGCAATCGAGTGGAGATACCAATGATATAGAGAATCGTTAAGGTAGCGATCTCTCAGGATCAAAGGATCTTGAGGGATTTGCCAAACTGTTAGCTCCCAATTATCTTCTTGTCCTCTTGGCCAATTTGGTATCTCCTTTTCCTTTTCCTGGCTGATACACTCCAATCTGGATTGCCTTGTCTTGTTTTTTCCTTTAGAAAGGCAATCTTCCGTTTTCTCCTTTTTCTGCATATGAAAAGGGTAATTATTAGTCATTTTACGTTGCATACAATTCTTCTGGATTCTATCATAATATTTTGCCATATACATATTTCATAATGTAAAGAAGTGATGAATTTAAGGAAAAGATGACAAAGTGAGTGGTAATTACATACCTTCTCTATGGCTCAACACCTACCTGTTGAACTCATACCTCAGCAATTTGACTTAATCTAGTGAATTATCCTTGATGGACTCCATAGCCTAATGGCATGAAAGCCTAATTTTCCCATTTATTTTAGAAACTCCACCACTCTCAAACAAAACAACCTCCCTGAACATTAATACTAGCCTAAAATCCTTTCAAACATAGCTAAATCATAAAGAGAGAGCCCTCTCTGAACTTAGGGGGCTAGCACCCGAGTCTAAAAGTTGGTTTGTAGCTACCTTGGATCGTTTCCTTCTTCCAATAACTTCTAAGGAAAATCTGAGTGATAACACCCTCGACCATGCTTCCCACCATTACCAGAAACATCAGAGATTGTAGAATAGCTCACCAGGGACCAAGTTCAACAAAAGTTTCCGCATGTGATGGAGGCACTCAACGCAATGGGGACCATTTCTTCCTAAGGGGGGAGTAATGATCCAGGTGGATGTTGGTGGACACCCACCTATCCCACTTGGATCCCCACAACTGTCTCTTTTAGTTTTTTAGTTTCCTTATTTCTAACACAATTTACTATTTTTGGCAGTTTTTCAGGTCCTGAACTTCCAGAGTCGTTTTGAGGCCAACGTTTTTTTGGGAAAAATGGGAGAAACATGGGTCTATGGACTAATTCTTCTCATCCAAAATTTTTATTCCTCGGATGGATCTTTCTAACGAGGTATTCTGCACGTCAAATGGAGATCGTATGCCAAAGTTATAACCCTGGGAAGTTGATGTAACAATTTACCCAAAACGGGGCCCATAGTTTGCCGCTTCATCTCCTAGGGTTAGGTTGTTGGATGTTTATGGTTTTACTTTGTTTCTCAACAATAAATAGGCCTTCAAGCCTCATTGTAATACACTTCAGAGGCATGTAGCTGCCACAACTCTTCTCAAAGATAAGTTACCATCAACCTAGCTGGTTTATTTCCATTTCTAGTTGTAAGCATATTTTAGTATTTTACATTAATGAAATGAAGTATTATTTCTATTGCGTCTCTATATTTATGGTTATTTCTTTACTTTTTCTCATTCCTATGTAAATCTGGATTAGAAGATAAATCAATTTGAATAGTTCTATGAATGCTATGAACAATCAAACCAAGTTCCTTGCAAGACCAATGTGACACATTGTTTTCATGTAACTGATCATAAACTATGCAAGCATTGTTATCACGAGAATAATTTAGAAGAACTTGATTTGTGTGATAACTCATGCTTTTATTATTACTCAAGAGGATCTCTAGTGTGATGAAGAACAATATTTGCAATATGATACTTACAAGGAAAGCAAGGAGTTGCTCATCATGAAATGAACTTGACAGGTATGATTCCTTCGACCAAAAATGGTTTTTGGAATGATCAAATTTGGAATTCCATGATTCTATGAGAGATACACCTTCCCAACCCAAGTTTTCTAGGAGAGATTTGCCTGGAGATGAATGAACTAAAAAATATTCATGAATCTAGTTGGAAGTAATATCTTGGAAATTTGAAAGATCACATCCGAGGTACCAAACATTTATCAAGAATAATTTTTCATCAAGTGAAGCCATGCAAAGGGAAGGATCATCTGGGAGAAACAAGATCTGACTTAGTTTGGGTGGCTTACTAGAGTCATGAGATCCTAACATAACTATCAACAGAATTTGAAGTGCTTCGACTCCTTAACAAGTCTCGAAACTTTCTAGAATTGTAAAATTACATTTTGAATATTGTACCAGATCATGCATGGTGTGAGGGTAGCTGCTACTATAGGTTTCAATAAGCCCACTTTTCATTGGATGCTAGTTATCTTGGTCACTAGTTTGACCGAATTCTTCAATTTTAATAACCGTATTACTCAATTCGAAGGGTTGTTCTGATCGTGAATCCAAAGATAAATGAATCAAGGAATTTTCATGAGTAAGCTAATGTGAAGAGTTGTCTTCATGCAAGTGAAGAGATGATGAGGGCTAGCAAGAGCACTCAAAGATTTGATTGCTTTCATTTACATCATGGATAATCTAACCAACTTGTGCCAATTGAGAAGTTAAATCAATTGATGATGGACTTGAAGAACATAGATTACCCCCATCACAAGTATATGTATCATAGATGGTAGAGCACAAGGGATAATGAGATGAAGAGGAAGTTTTGGTAAGCACATTTTATTTATCTAATTCAAAATTTGGATCCAAAGCAAAATATTCATGAGAAACCAAAAGATCAGTTGATGCACCTGGGCATTCGTGATTGCATGCATCATTAAAATCATTATCATTGGAATGGTCATTGCCTAAGGCTATAGATTGATTGAAATAATTAATTATTTTTGATTCACTACCGATATTAGCATATTGACAATCACCCAAGAATGGAAGCGCATAATCTTGACATGGAGGATTTTGACAAAAATAAGAAAGATTGAGAGCATCTTCACCTTCCTACTCCTCTACCTATGAAAAGTGACTACCTTGTACCTGATCGCAATTTAAACCAACAACGCGAAAATCAAGAGAGTGTGAAAGACCAGTGAGTGGAGAAAATTCATCGAGTGAATCATAGTACAAAGAGTCAAGGCATGTAGATGAGAGAGGATAACAGGAATTTAGGCTAGAGTTATGAATAATGAGATCATCTATGGAATGGAGGAGTTAGTCTTCACCATAGGCTTCATGAGCCATTATGGAATTTGCTACATTGAATCTCAATCATGAATAGAAGAAGAATGAGAAGGTGGATTAGGAATTTGATTTTATGATTTTTTAACTGTATTTCTATCATAGAGAGGCACCCACGTTGGGACTGGAAAAGGAGGAGGACAAGGCACAAAAGGATTAGTAGATTCCCCCTCTGTAATGAGAGGTGTCTCATGATTCACAAGTGTTTGGGGAGTAGAAAATTAGGGGGTTTAGGTTCACTGTGTAAAGAGAAGAACCAAGCGCTCAAACTCTTGTTTCAAGAAATATTGATTCATGAATTCTTCAAAAATTTCATAAAAAAGGGAAGGAATCGATAAAATATTCATTCTTAAGAGATTGATTCTTTTACAAACATCTCGGTAATTATTCTTGTCAAAGGCTTGATGGAGCTCCTCTAGGAACTGATGAAGGGTTTGGATGGAAGTAGGTGGCAATATATGGCACCATTGATTAACATTACCTTCAAGGGTAAGGAAGAAAAACACACAAGAAAACCCATCATCATCGATTTCGTAAGATTCACAAAATTTAAGAAAATCAGAAATGTGCTCGGTTATGGGTGTTCCATCCTCACCATCAAAATTTAACTGGGACAAGTGATTGAGAGGCTCATCGGGAATTGAAAATTGATAAAGGTAAAAATTGGAGAAACACTTAGGGATTAAGATTTGTGTATGATTCATTTTAGATAAGAGGTTCAAACTAGATTCAATGGGCTCAACTTGTCATCTAGCCCTATTTCTAGTGCCAATGTTGATGGTGTTGGAAATCCATCAACCAATGGGGTCTCCTAGATGTGAAGTCTCAATTATACCACACACCATTTAGTGTAGGAACCCCATCTAGAATATCGGCCCATTTTCCATATATCTCAAAGATATTCCTTGGATCTAACTGTCAACATGAGAGAGGGATGCAATGGTGTCTTTGAAAAATGAGGAGGTATGCTTGGTGAGTGTTTAGTTGTAAATGTGTCAAGGTTATTCTATTGTGGAGAGGGGAGAAAAGTGAGCCTCTAAGTGAGAGGTAGTAGTACAAGCCAATAAGAGACACACATGAACTAGAAGGATCCATCTGACATCCAGCAAAATAGTCCATAGAGAATGCAACTACCATTACAACCAACAAATGAATAAATATATGTCTAATATTGTAAAAAATAGTCTACAAGGATGGGACGACAATAAAAACCATTACAACACATTCTTAATAATTTAAGTACTAAAATAAATGAAATAGTTAAACTATCTTAGCACATGTGAAAGAAAACATGAAATACAAACATCCACATAATAGTCTTACAAACATTCATAATCCATGCATGAAGAACGTTGTGGCCTTGAAGGATTATTTAATTAAGTAAAAGTTCCAAGAAACATGTTTACAATGTACATCACTAGCTCCAGTAGTGGAAAATTGGAGCCACTCCTTGCTCCTCAAACAACTAGCTTATCTCTCTAATGCCTTGTGGGAGGAGCCAAGGTGAAAATTCCTTTGCTCATACAATGAGGCAGTATATATAACCAAGGGGTGATACTTCCCCTCCTTGTGACTCTATGACTACCCTCATGATTGCTTGAATTCCTATGACTTTTTAGCTTACATGACTCTCCATATTACATATGTGTCCTTTAGACTTCCACTTTACAATGAATACAATATGCACAGTCCACAATGATGATGTGGCATATGAAAACCCATGACAAGACATGACATGGCACTGATGATATGAACTACTTGAATGATGTGGAAATTTCAAGCCACTCCTGCTACTATGAATGATGTATGCTTGAGAATGCTCTTGTCTTCCACCTCCTCATGGATTGGTGATAGGAATCTTCAATGATCTCAAGTCTTAAGTTGTGGTCGCAAGTTGGTGTCCCTTTTCTTTTCCTTGGTAGATCAGCTTACATGCTTAGCTACAGGAATGTATTTTTAATTTCCTCCTCCTTCATCACTTTCTTCATCATCCTACCATCATATGATAAAGTACCTATATTTTCAATTCACTCATGACGAGACATCATCAACTCGGAAAACCTCCTAGCTTAAGATGATGCGTTTTGATTGATGGGATGAGCCAAAACTAGTAATAGGGTGGAAAGGGGGTGATTAGTGACTATGTGTTGCACGATTCCAGTAGCTAGAGTAGAGGCTTAAGGCCTAAAACTGCACAATGTGTAGTTCAGGCTGGGCTGAGGGACAAATGCGCACAATTTTGGCAGCTAGTGGGACAGGCTGAAGGGATGGTCACTGTGGGAGAATTATGCATAGTTCTGAGAGGAAAGGGAGGCCAGTCTACTATGGAATTACACAGTTAAGAGGCTCAGGGAGAGATCTTGGGGCTTGTGCTTGCACAATGCATGGTTAAGACTAGGTTGTCTAAGAGGATTACATAATCCTAGAAGTGAAGGCTGGGTCTTGGGCTTTGGAATTACACAGTGCAATAGTCCTGGGAGGTAGAAACTATGCATTGTGTAGAACCAAAGGTCAAGGTCACATGTAGAGGACTAGAAGTGTGCAATGCACACTCTAGGTAGGCTGGGTGAGATCAAGTTGGTAGGTCGGGAAGCCTCTTTGGAAAGGGTTAAGTGTTAGCCCTGTGAGATTGATGTGTGAGGTGATAAATCTTTGACTTTGGTCTAACACTTAGAATACTTTACGACTCAACAACATAGATCACCCATGATACATAAAAAATACATTTTCCTACACGTGGTTGATCTATGACCAGTTACAACAAGTGCAACACCATAAATACACTTTATGACAACCTTGACGACACTTATGCGAAAGTGCTCAGAGCATTGTGAATGAGTGTGACATGTGTTTATATGGTTAGGAAAACTCATAAACACAAAGATGGACCCTTGAAACCTATTGGATGCAACCCAACTTGGCCTAGATTTTGGCAAAGACTCCACAGATTGTGGGGTAGAGTGCACAATAGAGCACGCAGTGGAGGGCATTTTGAGGAATTAAATATACTGCACAGTGTCATAAGGGAGTTGGGGTGGGTCAAAGCCCCTCCTTTTTGTAAAAGCATATGATATTTTTTGTAAAAGCATATGATTTTGTAAGGAATCAATGGTTTTGGGGCCGTAGTTCCTTATTTTAAGAAGCCCATGGTATTTGGACCATGGTATTTTGATGATGTAACCATACAATGTAATAATATATATAGGGTAAGATAATAAGAAAAAAATGATGACAATCAATCAACGTTATGGATAAATCATTGTGATGTGTAATTTGGTAATAAAGGAGACGCTTTGCAGCTAAGTGTGTAGACAACATGCAACTTAGTGCATAGGCCAAGAACAGGTTGTTGCTCAAAGATTCATTATGTTAAGCAATAGTTCTTAGGACATAGCCCTACACTAGGGTGAACCAAGCTACATTGGTCTTTTAATGTGTATATTTGCTTATTATCTATTGTAGAGTAATAGTTATTAAAGTTTCATTTTTCTTCAACACAATGATAGTTTATGGTTTCATGTAGCATGTTTAAGTGATTAATCTAATGTGGCAAAGTGATTTATAAATGCTAAGAATAAGATAACATAATAACACCACATATCATAGTCCCTTAAGGCTACATACACTTGGTTCTGCATCCTCCAATAGTCAATTCGGGTGAGACTATGATCTGCTTGTAGGTAGTTGCCGAACGGGCCAATGATGAAGGGTTTTGTTGGTGCACAGTATAGATTGAACTTGGGTTAGCCCAAATCAAGGCAAAAAATGGTTCCATTTCTAGGACCAGTATCTGTTTGAGGGATATGTGGATGTGGTACCCATTGAAGAAAGAGATTCAAGACTGGATAGACTTGAAAGAGTGAGAATTTGCGAATCAAGAAAACAAAAACCCTCGTTTGACATCTAAAGCTTGGTTACAAAAGTATATTTTTATAGATCAATATGAAATTTTCTTCACTTCTTTTCTTGTTGAGCTGTATGAGTGGATATCGAGGTTTACCGAAAGGAGGAACTATTGTAAGGGTGAAGAGGTTATGATGTGGACTCTTGAACTAATACAACGAATTGGGAGCACTGATAATAGGATATCAAGGGCTATCGATTTATGGATTGATATCATCTTGGGAGGATTCATTATTGAGTTTGTCGTAGATTCAATCATGTCATATAGCGAAGTAGAATGGAGATTATTCAAAGGACCATGAGGCAAGTATTTAAAATCTCTAAAACTTTGGATTAAGATGCTTCTGTGTGAAAAGGGAGTTTTACGGATGTAGTCAAATTGCTAGTTTACATATGTTTGGAAGAAGCGAGAATAAATTTGAGGAAGAGATCAGAGTAACAAGAAGTGGAAAGAGATATAAAGTAAAGAGGTCTCATGGAAAAGACCCGAAGACCTTTGTAAAGACTAATTTTGAGAGGATCTGAAAGTGAAAGAGAAGAAATCCACCATGATAACCCCCAGTTAACTTCACAGCCTGAGAGTTCGTAGAATCTAGAATATAGTAATATCCAGGGTGATTTTGACTTTCCCCCTCCCCCTACCCCACCTACCCACCTCCCCATCTACCTACCCCTCGTCCTCCCCTTACCAATCCCCCCCCCCTCCAAGAGGAAGTATGGCCGACGAACTGGATTGGAGGATCCGTAACAATTTTGGTTTTTATGTGAAGTTGTATGGACAATGAAGTAGATAATGATGAGAATATAAAGAAAGTGAATATCATTACAACACTCTAAGATAGATAATTGACATGGTATATGAAGTATTCAAATGATCAGAACATAACATTTGCAAATATTAAAACAACACTGATAAGAGAGTTTAAGAAGCCAAAGTCCAAGTCATAGTGCATCATCGAGTTGAAAGAGATCAAACAAAAACCTACTGAGTATGTTTGGGAGTTTGATCAGACATTTAAGGTGTTATTAGATGAAGTAATATTCAACATAGCATCACAAAAACATCAAGAATGGTTTATAGTTCTGTTTCTACCACATATTAGATTACCATTGATGAAACAAAAGATAGAAAGTCAAACTGAATCTCTACAGATTATGATGAAATTGGAAGATTCACATATAAGAGGTACTAATGTAGGCATGCAATAGATTTAGAATTAGTTGGTGAACCTAACCCTACAAATACAAGATATCAAGAAAATCAAAGAAGTTAGAGAAGAAGTATGGTATACGAAGTGTAGATTGGAGGGCCATTCTAAGGAAAAGTGCCCTATCTTCAGGTATTACATGGTTGGTGGGGCACTGAATTCCTTGAATGTAGTATCCAACATGTGGTACGAAATATGTAATATTAGAGGCCAACATCGTTAAGAAGACTATTACTTGTTACATAAATATGTACAGACTCCAAGGAATCTATATTGCAAATTTTGGATATCAGTAGGACACGATGAGAATAATTGTTGGGCTTACAAACTAATAATGGAGCAAGGCACTAATGGTTATAGAATGCAAGAATAAGAGTAGGGGAATGAGGACAATAGAAAACATGGTGTTTGAGGAGTTTACAAAGGAAGAGGTCGAGGTGGTGGATCTAGTCAAGGACGTGGACAAAACATTTGCTATAACTACAGCTAGCCATGTAATTTGCGAGAGACTACCGGAAACCCACAACAACATGTAAGTACCGTAAATCCTTTGACCATGTAATTGAAGAATGTACTGTAATTATGGAAAATATGTAATAAAAAAGGAATCAACAGCCAGCACAAAATATTTAAATGATGACTACTGAAAGGAGGATTGACGAACCTCGAATTACTATTTTCACTAGAAGTGGAGCTGCTACTAGTAGTGATAAAGTAGATGAAAAGAAAGAATCTAAAAGTGCATGGGTCAGAAAGGTTGTTGAGAAAGTTCTTGTTTTTGATATTAGAAAGAAAAAGAAGTATTTATGGAAGAAAAGTGAAGTTTTATGGTTTTTGGAGCTTCAAACTATAATGCACAACCAAAGCTCGATCAGAAAAGTAATTGCGATGTGTCATCAAATTAGATACAAAACCAAGCTCTAACATAGGATTGAGCTCCGACACAAGAGCAGGATTCAGCAAATCAAGTAGTTATTTAAAAAAGAAATCTCCATACTTGTATGAAATTGTTAAGAGATCAAAAAGTTGTAGAAGGGCTTTAGGAATTGATAGAATTGTTGGCATTATAATGCACGTGTTGTGCTTAATGGAAACTCACTTGTAAAAGAAAAGTATATGGTAACTAGATGAATCCATAGGTCAGTTCAAAGGTGACAGAGTGATGGAAGAGAATAATATAATGATAGGACAAAGGTTTACATATCGTAATCAGAAGTTTGATAAAGGTGAATATTTGAAGATCTATAAGTGGATTCATCAAGGCCAAGTCATGTATACATTCAAGTACAAAGAAGCAAAGTCATGTACATGTTGGCACACTAATTTAAGAATACCAAGGGTCCTTACCATGGTATTAGCCCAAAATATTGAGTGCAATAATGGTTATTTGATCCCATCCAAGATTATCACTAGAACTAGTGTAGTTTTGACTCGTGGTATTGGCTAAGGCTCTAACTATATAAGGAGGTGAAGATCAAAGTGCTAAGTGTGAATTGGAAAGGGTTTTTTGATTTGAAGTATATTTGCATTGTAAGGGCCATAGTTGACACATAGATCTAAAATAATTATGCTCTAATGAATACAATTATGGATCAGGATCATGAGACCTGAAATGAATTTCCATTGTATCATTTTCTCATGGATTGACTAGATCTAAGTATTAACGCATGTTTTTATCTCTAAATATTATGATCTTTGTCTTTCTGAAGTTCTAAGGAGCTACACAATTTTAGGTCAAAATTTGCAGATCTGTACACAGGTTGGTCTTGGTGAAGTCGTGTACACACACGAGTTCATTTCTTCAAAGTCATGTACATAAAGGAAGGGTTACTATTCATAAATACCGATCAACAAGATCAATGTTGTTGTATCTATGTTGTTTGTCAATGATGTCCTCATGTTGATCTTGGTTGAGTGATAATGTTTGAAGTAGAACTCAAGTAATGATGAATTTGAATTTGGTTACATGTTTATTGGTTGAAAAGATTATTGATGTTGCTAACTATATGAGGGTTCTGTAAGCTAACAAAATATTTTAGAATAACTTTGGTCAACTCTATGTCTAATTCAAAATTACAAGTTTTTAGTATATTGAGATCTGTACACAGGTTTCTCTATGGAGAAGCGTGTATACATGCGGGTTGCCTTAAGTGAAGTAGCGTATGCATGTTGGCATATGAATGATCAGGGTTGTAGTTGATTCTATGTGTTGATTTAGTATTCTGAGTTCAGTTATGTGTTCTGGTTAAATTGATCTCATTGTTTTGTTTGAAATAAGTTGGTGTTTTCTTTAGCTGATCTACAATTTGTGATGCATTAAAGCAGGTGGATCGAGTGTGCAAATTTATGAAACATGGTCCACAGATGTTTCTGAGGGTTGGAGCCTTCACTGAGGAAGTCGAAGCTTCCTGCCAGTAGTAGTTGGTAATCAAATCAGGGGGTTGGAGTTCCCTTCGAGTAGGAGCTGGGAAGGAGTGAAGGTTGTAGCCTTCAATAGGTGGGTGCATGCATACTGACATGAGTCTGCACAAGTACAATAATGTAAGAAGTTTTTGATATTAATACGTTTGAAGACAGAGGTGACAACAACAGTGGTTTTCTCGCACATTGGGTTTCCACCTTAAAGCTTAGTGTTCATGTGTGTTTCCTATGTGTGATATTTTATTCTATCCTTATTGCACCTTCTTGCTACTTATCAAATGCCTGATAAATCTCTTACATTCTAGTTTAAGTTTAACAGATAAAGAATTAGTTGTTTTAAAAGTTTACTAAGAATATGTAAGTTTCTTTTACAACAGTCACGTACATACATGAGTTGGGTTCAGTAAAGTCACATACATATTTCAGAATTATTATTATTATTATTATTGTGATTTTTTAAAATACTAATTCACTCCACCTCTCATTATTTTTCCCAACAATATACCTATGCATCCAAAGAAACATTGCGAAGTGAGATGCGTGCAGTCAATAATTTTCATTAATAGAAGAGAATCAGAAGAAAAATGAGGCTTAGTGGAGAGTATGAGATGGATCAAGTTATTGTAGATTTGGGATATGATGCTAATTCCTTAACGAAGCAGACATGGGGATTAATGGGTAAGTCAAATCTACAATGGTCACCTATTTAGTTAAGGATGGAAAATCAACAAAATATCATGCCTCTAGGAAGACTACCAGGTGTCACGGTGGATATTGAAGGAGTTAGCACTACCACTTATTTTGAAGTAATACAGATCATTGATGATAGTAAACCTTATCCTAAATTGCTTGGAATTGACTAGGTATTTGACAATATGCCCATAATTAATCTAAAGAAGAGACAAATGATATTTGAAGGAAACAATATGAGAGTAATTGTTCCCTTGGATCCATCAGAAGGAATAAGATATATAGAACCCATCAAAGAATAATAATAAACAAATGACATATACAATATCTATTAAATGACAATGAAGGAACAAGATTTTGTTAACCCTACTACAAAAGGAAGTTGAGATGGGAGCGTGATAGTTCTTGTACCTCAGACTCAGAAGAAGAGGTAGAGAATTGGTAGAATATGCTACATGAAGTACCCACAAGGAGCCGTGAAAGAATTACCAAATGAGTTCACTATATGATATCTGAGATAGGTAACCTTCCTTCTTATGATGGCTTAGGTGATGTAAATACTTTTCTTAATGATTATGAAGAACAAGTTCTTGAAAATCAAAGGTTGTTAGCCTTAGATATAGCCCTGAAAGCTACCCTATTCTAGATTGTGGAATGCACACAAGAAGAATTTTGGAGGTTGGTGGGAATGTCGAAGACTGATGGGGATAAGGTTTGGACAAATATATACAGAGATAGAGATAAAATATGATGGTGAAACTAATCCTAGGAAGCATATCCAACTATGCACTACAACATGGAAGGAGATTCCATAGCAAGAATGGGTATGTGGATTCATTCATACATTAGAGACAATCCCTAAGAGCTGGTACCTAGAAATAGAGCTTCAACATGTTACCATAAACTGGGCATACATGGTTGATGGCTTCATATTAAAATTCAACTTTGAGGACGATTTCCCATACATAGATTGGGCCATTTAGACAATAAAGAAGAGGATATTTGAGAATGTAATCCCACTGACATGGCAACAACTTGATTGGGCTACGCACTAGGGTGGTATAACCTTATTGCAAATGAAGAATAAGATCCTTGCAACATCGACATAGCAGAGTTAGAAGGATACTACGAAGTAATTGGACCTGAGCTAGAGATATTCAGACACAATGAAGCCACTGAAGACAAAGAAGGTAAACATAGGATTAGAGAAGGAACCCAAGTTTGCAACAATAGGAGACTACTGGAATGAGGAGTTAGTCAGTAATGTTACAAAGTTACTTCATGAATATCAAGAACTATTTCCCACCAAGTTTTTAGAGATGAAGGGTATAATAGGAGATCTAGAAGTTATGAAGATTCCCCTTAAGTTCGATGTGAAGTCAGTAAAAAAATGACCTTACATGTTGAACCCGGAGTATAAGGAGAAAGTGAAAATAGAGCTTCATAAGATGATAGAAACATGAATTATTGAACATATAGAAGAATCAGAATGGGTGAGTCCTATGGTGGTGCAAGAGAATAATACTTGAGGAAAAATTAGGATCTATGTTGATCTGATAAAGTTGAGTGATGCATGTTTACATGATCCCTTCCCTATCCCTTTCACATATGAAGTGTTAGATAATGTAGGAGGTTAGGAAGCTTATTCATTTACAAATGCATTTTTAGGTTAACATCATATTAGGATTGCACCTGAAGATCAACATAAGACCACATTTTCTATAGAATGGGGCTCATATCAATGCACATTAATTCCTATTGGATTAAAAAATCCCCCTGCTATATTTTCTAGGGTGGTGGTCAGGGCTTTTAAGGAGTACATCCAGAAATTTTTAGAGGTATATTTTAATGATTGGACAATATTTGGATTGTTGAGTAGACATGTTGGAAGTTTAAGACTTATGCTTGACACATGTAGATAGTATCATATCTCTTTGAACCTAAAGAAGTACATATTTTGTTTGCCTTTCGACATATTGTTGGGATATATTTTATGTAATAAAGGGCTAATGGTCAAGCCTGCTAATATTTCTATCATTATGAACTTTCCTCCACCTAAGACAGTAAGGCAACTTTGCACTACATTGGGACATACCAGGTATTATAGGAAGTTCATCAAGGGCTATGCTCAAATAAATTCACCTATGGAGAAATTGTTGAAGAAGTATGTAAACTTTCAATGGAATGAATAATGTCAAAAGAGCCTCGACATATTGGTAGTTGCACCTATACTAGTGTTCCTTGATTTTAATAAGAAATTCCATGTCCATGTGGATGCCTCTTGTATAGCTTTGGGAGTGGTACTAGAAAAATCTGGTGCATGAGAGATTTATCATCCTATAACTTTTGCAAGTAGAAATTTATATAAAGAAGAAAAGAATTACACCACTATAGAAAGTGAAGGACTGGCCATGGCGTATGTTTTGTGTTGGAGCCTTCATTAATTTTGAGGAGTTTTGACTAGTTTTGACCAACCGTAGGGCGGAAAAGGACAAATGGCAGCAATGGTTGGGTGATGGAAGGAGAAGATGCAGAAAGGTGACAACAAGGTGGCAATGAGAGGCAAAGGCAGTCGAGGAAACAGAAAAGCACAAAGGCAGCCAAGGAAGAAAGCAGCCGAGTGAGAACTGGCAGTCCAAGAAGTTGAGAAGGATATAAAGAGAGGAAGAACGGAGAGGAAGGGTTGGATTATGGGTTATTTATGGTGTTGCTACTATTGTTGTTGAGTTTCACTGATCATTGGGGCTGGTGGTGAGACACTGAAGGATCGGGCTCTTGAGGGGGTGGGTAGATACCAGAGTAGGAGCACGAGGGGCTAGGTACTAAGGAAATGAGTTGCAGAGTAGATCTGACCTGAGCTACTGAGCCAAGTATTCTCTGTGTTTTTGATGAACAAGAGATAAGTTCTAATGTATTTTTTTCTGATACTTTAATGTAATTCGAAGTTGATGACTATTAAGGCCCATAAATATACTGAACATCTTATTGTATGGTTTGTCAAAATTTTAATTAGTCCTCTTGTTATATGAGGATGGTGTTTGATAGATTGACACTTGTATATTGTTAAGTTCTATGGCATACATGATGAGTCTCTGTGTATGAGTTGATGATACTATTATTTTTGTTCCATGTTGTGTGACCGCATATGTATATGACAACCTGTGTATAGCTTAGACCCGTTAAATACTATGCTGAACGCTTCTCCCCTTTTAGTCATGCGCGCTTAAGGTGAAACTCTTTTCCCTTTGGGGTAAGGTGAAAATTCCAGCGTTGTCCTAGACAACAACGAACCATTGTTGGCCTTCCGTGCCTAAACCCAGGGTCTTTTCCCTGATTACTTTCTCAAGCCAACACTTTGCATAAGTTTAGACACTATTTGGTGGGGTCACACTTTAAAATGTTTACAAATCATTCTACATTGAATTATTTAGTTTATGAGCCTATATTAGGAGGATATTTGTAGATGGTTACTATTATTCTAGGAACATGACTTTGAGATCATTGTTAAACCAAGGAGATTGAATGTAGGACCTGACCATTTTTCAAGATTGGAAATAGGAGAAGAAGCAACTAGCATAGAGGATAATCTCCCTGATGCAGAGTTATTTTCAATCAGAGTGGAAGATGACCATTTTGCAAATATCATTCAGTTTTTTATCACAGGAATGGCCCTTCATAGTATACTATGTAGCAAAAGAAATAATTAGTGGTTAAGGCAACTGAATTTTCATTAATAGAAGGACAATTATATAAGATATGACTAGATGAGATACTACACAGATATGTTCCTCAACATGAAAGGAATATTATTCTAGCAGAGGTTCATGGGGGTGCAACTGGTGGACACTATGCAGGAAAATATATTGCACAAAATATTTTCATAGCAAGATTGTGGTGGCCTACAATACATAAATTTGTGAAGGAATATTGTTGAGTATGTGATGTGTGTCAAAGAATAGGGAAACCTTCCATAAGAGATAAGATGTTGTTGGTACTACAAGTTACATTGTAGGATTTTGATGAGTGGGCCGTTGATTTTGTTGAACCCATCAACTCACCTAGAAAGAGGACTGGTGCAAGGTACATAATTACAACGACTAATTAGTTGAAAAGATGGGACAAAGCACAACCAGTAAGGGACTACAATACAGAGACTACATCAAAATTGATTCTTTACATATTGTCTAGAATTAGATGTCCAAAGATTTTGACGAGTGACCAAGGTTCATACTTCCTAAAGAAGACTATTGAAGCATTGACTAAGGAGTTCCAAGTTTATCACCAAAAGAGTACCCCTTATCACCCTCAGTCCAATGCAATAGTAGAAGAATTTAATAAGATTTTGGAGAATGCACTTACTAAGGTATGCAATGTTAATAGAGATGGTTGGGACCTTAGACGTCCAATAGTTTTATGGGTTTATATGACCACATGTAAAAATTTGACAAGTCAGACACCATTCAGGTTAGTTTATGGGAAAGAAGATGTGATGCCCATAGAGTACACCATGCCTACCTTAATGATTGAAACTTTTAGAGAATTGGTAGACCCTGATATAATGGAGGAAATAATGTCACATTTTCTTGCTTTGGAGGAAGATAGATTTATAGAAGGATTCCATCAATAGGTATAGAAAGCAAGATAAAAGGCCTGGCATGACATACATATTAAGTAGAAGAAGTTCTAGGTAGGATACCTTGTTCTCCTTTGTGACAGTAAGTTTGTAAAATTTCCAAGAAAATTCAAGATGCATTGGTTGGGCCCATACATTATCAAGCATATTAGTAATGGAGGTCCCGGTCAATTAGAAAAGTTAAATGGAGAATTGGTTCAAGGAAGAGTAAATGGAAGTAGGTTGAAGTTGTACAGGGAAAAGCCTACTCCTACAACATCGCTCTAAAGAAAGGAGAAAAGTCTTAGTGCCACCTGCAGTTGAAAGTGGGCACTGGACTATAGACTATGGTGCAGGGAGATTTTTGACATAGGAAGTTACTTTTCTACATTCTGGATTATGTCGAAGTTCATAGGAGCCTCAACGTAAGATGTGTTGCTTCACTACAATATGGGATGCTTCAAAGTTCACTAGAAAACATACTACACATCTTATTGTTTAGTTTGTCAAAATTTTAATTAGTCCCCTTGTTATATGAGGATGGTGTTTGATAGATCAAAACTTGTATATTATTACATTTTGTGGCATACATTATGAGTCTCTATGTATGAGTTGATGATACTATTGTTTCTGTTCCATGTTGTGTGACCGCATATGTATATGACCGCCTGTGTATAGCTTAGACCCCTTAAATCCTATGCTGAGCCCTTCTCCCGTTTTGGTCACGACACACTTCAGGTGAGACTCTTTTCCCTTCGAGGTAAGGTGAAAATCCCAACATTGTCCTAGACTACAACGAACCATTTTTGGCATTCCGTGCCTGAACCTGGGGTATTTCCTTGATGACTCGCTCGAGCCAACACTTTGCATAAGTTTAGACACTATTTTTTCGGGTCACACTTTAAAATGTTTACAGATCATTCTACAATGAAGTATTTAGTTTATGAGCCTGTATTAGAAGGATAGATTTGCAGATGTTTACTGTTATCCTAGGAATATGACTTTGAGATCATTGTTAAAAAAGGAGACTGAATGCAGGACATGAATATTTGTCAAGATTGGAAACATGAGAAGAAGAACCTAGCATAGAGGATAATTTCCCTGATGCAGAGTTAATTGCAATTAGAGTGGAAGATGACCATTTTGAAAATATCATTCAGTTTTTTATCGCGGGAATGGATCCTTCATAGTATACTACGTAGAAAAAGAAAGAATCAGTGGTTAACACAACTGAATTTTCATTAATAGAAGGACAGTTATATAAGAAAGGACCAAATGAGACACTGCACAAATATGTTCCTGAACATTAAAGGAAGATGATTCTAGTAGAGGTTCATGGGGGCACAACTGGTGGACACTATGCAGGAAAATTTATTGTGAAAAATATTTTCATAGCAAGATTGTGGTGGCCTACACTACATAAATTTGTGAAGGAGTATTGTCGAGCATGTGATGTGTGTCAAAGAATAGGGAATACTTCAATAAGAGATGAGATGTTGTTGGTACCACAAGTTACATTGCAAGATTTTGATGATTGGGCCATTGATTTTGTTGAACCCATCAACCCACCTAGAAAGAGGATTAGTACAAGGTACATAATTAGACCGATTGATTAGTTGAAAAGATGGGATGAAGAACAACCAGTAAGGGACTACAACACAAAGACTAGATCGAAAATTATTTTTTAGATATTCTCTAGAATTCGATGTCCAAATATTTTGATGATTGACCAAGGTTCACACTTCCTAAATAAGACTATTGAAGCATTGACTAAGGAGTTCCAAGTTTATCACCAAAAGAGTACCCCTTATCACCCTCAGTCCAATGCAATAGTAGAAACATTTAATAAGATTTTGGAGAATGCACTTACTAAGGTATGCAATGTTAATAGAGATGGCTAGGACCTTAGAAGTCCAATGGTTTTATGGGCTTATATGACCACATGTAAAAATTTGACAGGTCAGACACCATTCAGGTTAGTTTATGGGAAAAAAGATATGATGCCCATGGAGTACACTATGCCTAGCTTAAGGATTGCAACTTTTAGAGAATTGGTAGACCCTAATATAATGGGGGAAAGAATGTCACAGTTGCTTGCTTTGGAGGAAGATAGATTTATAGAAGGATTCCATCAATAGATATAGAAAGAAAGATAAAAGGCTTGGCATGACATACATATTAAGTAAAAGAAGTTCTAGGTAGGAGACCTTGTTCTCCTTTGTGACAGTAAGTTTGTAAAATTTCCAAGAAAATTCAAGATGCATTGGTTGGGCCCATACATTATCAAGCATATTACTAATGGAGGCACTAATCAATTAGACAATTTAAATGGAGAATTGGTTCAAGGAAGAGTAAATGGAAGTAGGTTGAAGTTGTATAGGGAAAACCCTACTCCTACAACATCGCTCTGAAGAAAGGAGAAAAGTCTTAGTGCCACCTGCAGTTGAAAGTGGGCATTGGACTATAAAATATGGTGCAGGGAGATCTTCGACATAGGAAGTTAATTTGCTACATTCTGGATTATGTCGAAGTTCATAGGAGCCTCAATGTAAGAGGTGTTGCTTCACTATAATATGGGATGCTTCGAAGTTCACCAGGAAATATGCTACACATCTTATTGTATGGTTTTTCAAAATTTTAATTAGTCCCATTATTATATGAGGATGGTGTTTGATAGATCAACACTTGTATATTGTTAAGTTTTGTGGCATACATGATGAGTCTCTATGTATGAGTTGATGATACTATTATTTTTGTTCCATGTTGTGTGACCGCATATGTATATGACCGCCTGTGTATAGCTTAGACCCCTTAAATCCTATGTTGAGCCCTTCTCCCCTTTTGGTCGCAGCATGATTTGGGTGAGACTCTTTGCCCTTTGAGGTAAGGTGAAAATGCCAGCACTGTCCTAGACTACATTGGACCATTGTTGGCCTTCCGTGCCTAAACCCGAGATCTTTTCCCTGATGACTTGATCGAGCTGGGACCTAAAGTTAGGAGAACTGGTTTAGAGTATGGTATCAAGGATGTTTAAGAAAGAGATTGGAAACTAATGGAATCACAAGATAGAACAATTTGTGGCAGAAAGAGATACCTATAGGAATCAACAGATTAGTAGGGTGTGCAAGTAGATCCTATAGGCTAATAGTTTAGATGATCGATATGAAATTTTCTTGTGCAAATTCCCTGAAGACCTGTACAATTGGGTGAGGGAACTGATGTGGTCGAGTCCTTCGAGTGGACCGGTGTGTTATCAGGAAATCTAGTGTCTATGCAGAGCTGATAGTCCCACTAAGACGGGTAGCTATCTTAGAAACAAACAAATTAAAGTTACTTTTGCTTTCCTTTATGAGAAGTAGATAGGAGAGGAGCAAAGAATACCAACCTTGATCTTTTGCTTGGTTCTCCGCTTGCTCCTTCTCCTCTTTGATAGATGTTTGATGCTCTTCCCTTGACCGCTCTACTTCAAAGAGTACCTGTAAAGTCAAAGCAGCATAATACCTTCAAAGCATAGAGATCTACAGTCATAAACAATTTAGGACCACATATATATTGACCACGTACATGCATATATCAGCTAACATACAAGAATGTGGAGGAAAACTTGAATAGCTTTATTGATATAGAGGTTAGAAGAGAGGATTACAACCCATTGATTTGACCCAGCACCATCCTCCTAGCATGAAAGCCCTTCTTCACCTCATGAAAATATTAGATCACCCAACGCTATGATATTTCACCAGGAATCTAACAGCACTTCCTTACAAGGTACAAGATTCCAGCCTTTGGATCTCTGGGATGAGGGATCCATATATAGATGATTTCCAGGGGGTGAGTCGGCTTTTGGGATTTTGATTAGTGTCATCTCTCCGATAGTTATTGATTCTACTTGGAGATTGATGATCTCTTACTCATCCCTAAGCGAATTCAGAGAGGCAAGTTTCACAGGAGAAATTTCTGGAAGATTCCATGATCATCCACCTTGCAAACTGTCTTTGCCTTTTGTCAACTCTCGCCCATCGCACCCTACAGAAGGGATTTCCAGTATGCATTGCAATTTTTACACTGAGTAGGTGAGATGCATCACACCCTCTGCACTGGGCAGTCTGTATGGTCCAGTTTTGACCAGTTCTGAGCTGTTTTCTGTGGAGAACTTCTGGGAGATGATGCAATCAGCTGACCTTGTTCCTTTAGGGCATGAAACAACACTTTTAGGGACTTAGAAGCCCTTGGTTTATGGAAATATGTGATTGGGGTTGCAGTGCCCAAATATGTCTATAACAGTTGCCCCCTAAAGCATGAGGTCGTAGATCTTTGATGTCGGGTGAAATGCTTTATCATGAGGATATGAGGTTCTTTCGAATTGGAAGGTGACCGTAATAAGATACAATACAATAAATTATCTTCATAACATTTTCATGATCTAGTTGAGGCGGGCATTCCTATGCTCAACTTTATAAATTCATTTTCATGTACATCAGACAGACAACTGTCTCTGTGGCAGACTGATGATTCTGGTAGAGCCATCATCCTTTGATTTAGATGATCATCTGTGCAGTAATGATGTACATTTGATGTCTTTATTTTCCTGAATATATCGCAGCCAGGATGGATGAAACTAGATCCGGGATCTTCAAACTCATCCAATCTTCGTTCGAAGTACAAGTCGATCCACATGAAAATGTTTTGGAGTCAAACATGGAAAGACATCGCCTGATTACCAGCCAATGATGTAAGTTGTTAACAGGTGCAAGAGGAATCACTGATAATGATGATGACCCTCAAGGTACTACAGTACAATTCGTGTGGTGTGAAAAAGGGACTTGGCGTCGAACACCATGCAAAATTTTTTGGTTAAAGGCCATTGATGTAAACCTGTCGCTGGAAGTGAGAAATTTTCCATTGAGGCATGCAAGCTTCAAAGTACTAAAAGGGTTGTTCCAAGGTTGACTTCTTGGATAATGAGTTGTCATCGACAAGAAGTAACCCATCATAGGAGGGCCTTAATGAATCCCACATCTACGACACAGAATGGAGAAAATGATTTTGGAGGTGAAAATGATCTGACAATATAGGGTTCAGGGTGGCGGTCATAAAAGGATGGAGCGTGAAGGTATTGTAGCAGATGAGACACAACATGGGTTGGTGAATTCTCTGATTGACTTCTCTTGAACATATCGGTGACACTAAAATGGATTGGTAGTGTTAACCCCACAGATGGATGGTACGGTGGACCAATGGTAATATGACCAGTGAATGGGAATAACCCAACTTGATTCAATCATGGTGATGGAGTGAAAGTGTCATGTTCAAGAGCAACTCGCTACCAATAAAGTTTCTTCAAGTTTTATTCCTAATTTTCCCCAATCATTGCTGACTAGTACCTCTTTATTTCTGTCAAGCTTGAGGAGGATAACATATGTTTGTTTTATAATTTTCCCTTCAGGCAAATCCATTGCTATGTTTTAACGAGCTTAGCGACAGTGAAACTTGTTCTTGTCTGCATTGACAAGTTTGTCGCTATTATTTTTAACGAGTTTAACGACAAATAAAACTCGGTCCTTTTTCAATTTTAGAGGGTTTTAAAAGGGACAAAAAGAAAACTTCAGTAATCCTTTTTCATCACAAATCCCTTAAGTCTGAAAAAGTATAAAATAATACGAAAGGGATGAATTTTCGATAGTTTTAATGAGCTGAACAAGACAAGCACTCGATCTTTTTGTGTAATAATCCCTCAGGTCCAAAAAGATTAAAATATAGAGGAGGGATAACACTCTTGGTAGCTTTAACGAGCTGGAAAGGCCAACTGCTCGGTAATCGTTTCATATTTTATGAGTCAGGTGAAAAGAGCCTAAAGGAGACTCGTCTTTGAGGAACGAGTGATATATTCAGGTAGCTGCTAATTCCAAGTAAGGTTTGGAATTTTCCAATCACGATAGTGTCACAAGGATGGCTAACTGAATCACTCTTCACAACTGTTCCTCAAAAGGGTAAACAATCAAATGGAGGCATATGATCGGCTAACACAGAGTGGAGGTGATGGTAGGAACATGACCAAGGCTCAAAAGCTGATGATAATGCATTCTCAATGGTTATTTACTGGAGGTTGGTTCGTTTTTTAGTGAGCTTAAACTCTGGGGGAACATTTTCTCATTGCTTAGGTTTTATTTTTAACGAGCTTGAACTTCGCATAAAAACTGCTTGTGCTAGTCGTATAATAAAGATGTCTCATCGATAGGTTCAATTTTTAAGGAGCTTGCACCATTCAAAACTTTGCTCTTCTCCTTCTTGCATGCAAGATAGGAACAACTAACTACTGTCCTAGGGGTTAGTTAACTACTGCGGTTAGGTAGGAAAATTTTTTCCTTTACTTTGTTGGTGCCATACGACCCTTGCGAAGGCGAACAGTCCTTTCGACCACTCACCTAACTTAAGCAGTTGAAGTTAGCGGAACTATAGAGTTAGCATTACGTTGGTCGCTTTTCACTTGCGTGCAAAATGGTTTGCATGCCCCTAGGTATAGCAAAGTAGATTTTCCAGGTTACCCTTCAATTTGCAGACAAAACATTTGTTCTGTCAGGAAAGGCCTATCTTTTCCAGGTTATCCTTCAATTTGTAAACAAAACATTTGTTCTATCAGGAAAGGCCTACCTTCTAATGGAGGTATCCTATTCCAATCCAACCCCATTTTCCTAAACTGATGGGCGTGTTAGACCAGTCATATTCCTATGCGGAAACTTACCCTATACCTAAAGTTTTCCTGCCAAAGCAGACTAGGGTGCATGCCCCCTGGGTTTCAGTCATGTCCATTGAATTAATCGCGCTCTTTAGGCGGATGGACTGGAGATTGATGAGACATTCCTTGTGTGAAAAGACTAGTTAGGGATGGCATTTGACTATTAGCTATGTGTGAGCCAGGGAATGAAAGCTGGTCAATGAGCCAGACCATTCGGCCTTCATGCGAGAAACACATTACTCAAAAGAGTGAGGAGACGATGGCTTCTATGCTATAAATATAGTCATGCCCAAGGAGTAGATTATAATCTAAATGTCCTTGGACTACCATTACATTTAGATATACGATTTTCCCTCTCAAAGTTATAGGCAAACTCGGAAGGATCCCTAACGGTCGACTGGTTCCTTTATCGAAGCCTGTTATATTTCACATCTCATGTAGAAGCGATAGCGAACTAAGTGCTTTCCAAGCAGTTGAGGAAAGGATACTCACAAAAGCCCCTTCATCTATGATGGTACCGACCATGACAATTCTATAAGCTTGTACAATGATTCGGAATGGTACATTAGATGGTAAACAAGGTCTACCTAGTAGACTCCAATTGAAGGAAATGACTAGGTTGCTTGGAGGTGGGACCGAATAAACGGTCGGATATGACCCTGACGAATTTCCTTCCTGCGGTAAAGGAATGGGTAGATTTCCCCCATGTTCATCAGAGTCTGTGTTTATGAAAATAATTTGAACGGTGTCGTTCTCATTCTCTTCGGTGACTACATCATCTGAAGACGGACCTTCCGAAGACAAGACCGGGTTGACTGCCGCCTCAACCTTTTGACTTTCGCCTGGTGTGGACTCAGAGGGTTTATCTTCAATGGTAGATGCTTCGATTGACTACAAGGGTGTGTCAGTTAAGTTTTCAACTAGCGATGGATTTGGCAAGAGTTTCTTGTACCTAGGAGGAAGTCGTAGCGGTGAAGCAGGAAGGTTATCCAAGACTCTTTTAGCTTCATCCAGGAAGGGAAAATGATGGATGGAATGATTACCTTCACACAGTCTACAAGGAAATTTACATTTTCCTTTCTGTCCAAAGACTTCATTTTCGCTAGTTGACGGTGTACTCTCAACATGATCGTCAGAGGTTGACGACATCAGATTGTGCAAATGAGGAGACTAGTCCCTTAAGATCCAAGGGATGCAAGGAAAATCTTGATGATAGTGGTCCCCTTTGCAAATGACACATGGAGATTTCGATTTGGATGGTGCAGTGTGTGGATTTTCGCTAGATGATGCACGGTTGCCCCTTTTTACCTTTGGTTCCTTCTTCTTCTTTCCTTTCTCCTTCTTCCCTTTCTTCTTCTTCTCAGTTACTTGGTATTTAGCTTCACCAACTTTGCCAAGCGAAGAGGAAGGAGGGGAGGAAGAAACAAGTGAAGCAGAAGGTTGGGGGGTAACTCTAGTATCATCTAGTTGCTGATTTGATTGTTCAGGAACCACGGCGGTTTGAATGATAGAGGTCGAGAAGAGCCATATGGGCAAGCCAATTGTCAGTCCTGGGAGGGACAATATGGCCATATGAGGTGCACCAACATCTCCCCAAGAGGAGAAAGGACTAGGATTTCCCCCAAGGGGAAATCCTTGGTTGGTGGACTCCATTTTTCTCAACCTAAGACCAATGAGGGAACAGTAATGTTATTCCGATTAAAATAAATTTTAGACACTTTGACACAACTTGCTTTTTCAATTTTTAAGAGTCAAGAAAAAGCAAAAGATGACTCTAGTCGCCTTCAATTTTTAATGAGCCTGAAGTGACAAGTGCTCGGATGGACCTTTTCTTTTAAGGAGTCTGAAAAGGAATGAAAGAGACTACTCTAGAAATCTAGACAGAGGGATTACCAAACCAATCACAAAACTGCAGAATACTTTTTACGGTACAACAGTGAATCTTCTCGAATGTTTTGTTCAGTGCATTGCGATTGATAGGACAGTAGACACGGCTTCCTAAGGTTAAAGGATGTAGCCTATTGTGGTCTCCCAATATATACTCAATGGTGCGTGGGAGCACAAGTACATACTGGCATTTGTCATCTCAAAGAGGAGGAATCACCCAACCTACAATGAAATCGATAATTACCAGGTTTTACGATGCCAGAATACGTCTCTAGCCTAGACTTCTAAATGTTGTGCATTAGGTTCCAAAGCGTTTTTATGTTCATTGAATTTATTTTACAGTTGATCTTTATTAAGAAGTTTTCCTTTCAGGTTCACCGCGTGATGTAGATATACAATTCCTAAAATGCAATCTAAGATGATAAACAATCGTTTTATCTTCTTTTTGCAATGAAAATCCTAGCTACTAAGGAAAGAGAAATGAGATTCTTTTCAACAAAGAGCAGAGAGCACACACTAGATTCACTGTCCTAAATCAACAAGCAGTCTAAATGCAAATGCACGTGCATGTATTTGTTTTCACTTTCTTAATGTGTGAATGACAAAAAGAATGCTAAGTACAAATTTGAATTGTTTCAAGCGACGGTACTAACGATTTTCTTTTCAAAAAAAAGAAACGAAGATAATGACGACACTTTGCGATTTTGAATTGAAAATTGCTTTTGACACTTGAAAACTACTAATTCAAATCAAATACAAGAGTAATAGTGTAATTGACCATCAAGAACTATAGAATTCTTTTTCTTTGACTGAAAACGACACTTGCGACACTTTCAAATCAAAAGACGACATTTTGATTACACTACTTCTTTGTAAAAGAGGACTGTAAATGGCAAACAATACATAAAAACGTTGACAGTTCTTTGTGCTATGGAGGCTGAATCATGCAAAGGAAGGGAGTTTCCACAGAGGTATACTGATCACAGACAGTAAAACTCCTGAATAAAGCTGAAGAGAGTGAACAGGAAACCAAAATCTGTAAGCAGAAGAGGTCTTATCTGATCATCGCACCTATAACACAGGGAAAGTGTGATGCATCTCACTTACTGTACACGGGATGTGTGATGCATCTAGATTCCCAAGAGGAGAAGGTGTGATGGTCCAAGGACAGGACTTCAACTTGGTTCCGAGTCACAGTTTGCAGCTTAGTTCAGGGATCTAGGTAGAGAAAATGATAGTCAGTAAATGCAAATCACAGGGGTTGATCTAATGAGGCTACTTGAGCCTCCACCAGGGAAATTAGGATGTCTGCAAATCAATTGTTTAGTTTATAAACAAAACCTGGAGATAGACTGAAGCAACATTGATCTACTTTGCACTTGCATAGAAAATGCAGTTCGAAGGCTAGCTGGCTTGACTTCAGGCTCCGTCTCTAAGTTTATAAAGTAAACAAATATAGACAAGCAAACAAACTAGTTGCTCCCTAGCGGAGTCGCCATTTTGTTATCGGGAAATCTAGTGTCTATGTAGAGCTGCTAGTCCCACTAAGACGGGTAGCTATCTTAGAAACAAATAGATTAAAGTTATTTTCGCTTTCCTTTATGAGAAGTAGATAGGAGAGGAGAAAAGAATACCAACCTCGATCTTTCACTTGGTTCTCTACTTGTTCTTTCTCCCCCTTTGACAGATCTTTGCCGCTCCTTCCTTGACCACCCCGCTTCAAAGAGTACCTGTAAAGTCAAAGCAACATAATACCTTCAAAGCACAGAGATCTACAGTCATAAACAATATAGGACCAGATATATATTGACCACGTACATGCATATATCAGCTAACATACAAGAATGTGGAGGAAAAATTGAATAGCTTTATTGATATAGAGGTTAGAAGAGAGGATTACAACCCATTGATCTAACCCAGCGTCATCCTCCTAGCATGAAAGCCCTTCTTCACCTCATGAAAAGCTTAGATCACCCAACACTATGATATTGCACCAAGAAACCAACAACACTTCCTTACAAGATACAAGAGTCCAGCCTTTGGATCTTTGGGATGAGGGATCCATATATAGATGATTGCGGGTGGGGTGAGTCAGCTTCTGGGATTTTGATTAGTGTCCTCTCTCTGATAGTTCTTGATTCCACTTGGAGATTGATGATCTCTTACTCATCCCTGGGTGAATTCAGAGAGGTAAGTGTCACAGGAGAAGTTTCTCGAAGATTCCATGATCATCCACCTTGCAAACTGTCTCTGCCATTTGTCTACTCTCACCCATCGCATCGTATAGAAGAGCTTTCTAGTATGCATCACACTTTTTACTCTGAGCAAGTGAGATGCATCGCACCCTCTGCACTAGGTAGTCTGTATGGTCCAGGTTTGCCCAGTTCTGAGTAATTTTCTGTGGAGAACTTCTGGGAGATGTTGTAATCAGCTGACCTTGTTCCTTTAGGGAATGAAACAACACTTTTAGGGATTCAGAAGCCCTTGGTTTATGGACATATGTGATTGGGGTTGCAGTGCCCAAATATGTCTATAACACGGTGAGATCCTACCATAGTTGCACTTTGTATGAAATTGCACTATTACAGTAGCTGGATAACGAGCGGAAGAGAGCAACTAATTTCTGGGTAAGAACTACGGTAGAAGGGTATGTAGTCGAGTTTGTTGTAGAGAGCTATTAGTCCTACTCAAAGGTGGAGGTGGTGTTCCACTCCAAGATAAGGGGGGAACTAATAGGAGAAATCCCGACGTGGATTAAGATGTTTATGGTAGAGGAGGGAATGTTAGCTCTTGCCACTATTGGGATGGAAGCGTAAAACCCCAGTATCAAGGGAAGGAACTAAAGGGGAAAATGCAACCCACCAAGGGATAAGGGTGCTATATGGGGATGGATGCAGAAGGATTAAAGAAAGCAAGGGATGTTAGAGCATCGAAAAGGGCACTGTTAGTAGATAAGTGGCAGGTAAGGGTAGCTCGGGCCCTAGGGAAAGGAAGGAGAGGGTCCCGCTCGATAGGAGTGGCGATGTAAAAACCTCAAGCTGAGATGAAGGGGGAAAAGGATGCTAGGGCATTAGAATATGGGATAAAGGGATGTAGGAATTAGGAAGAGGAGGAAGGACTTCCCTTATAGGTTGCAGAAATAGGACCACAACAGGGAACTGGAGGAGAGATATCCCGGAATGTTGCAGATGTGAAATTGCAATCTGAACCCTGTGAAGGATCCTCCTCGAAGGCTGTGGAGAAGAACCATAGGGTCAACACCCATGCGGGTGTGAGGAGGAAAACACCATGGTAAATAGAATGAGGAAGTTATTTGATGAAGAACCCATATCCCCCAAAGTTCAGTTGCCCCAACCCCAAAGTGCAAGAAACATTTTCCCTGACCTTCCCCTAGTTCCCTACCACAAACCAGAATAATTCATCTTTAACCTAGCAAAAGTAGTGCGAGTATACAGAGTGCAAGAAAAGTACAAGACTAGTTTTAGCACTAGGGTGATACCAAAATTGGATGCAGTAGAAATTTGGGACTATAGGGGTCACTACAGCCGGGAACTAATGGTTTTATTTTGTTCGTAAATATTCAGAATAGTATGGAGGGATCATTTACAAGATAGCCAAAGTTTGCAGGCAAGGGGAATGAGGATGTGGAGCAACACTGGTACCTCTACAAAGCTATCTAGAGAGCCTGCTAGACTCCAGATAACATTTGAGTGGTGGAGTTCTAGACAACGCTTAGGGAATGGGCTCTACACTGGTTCATAAAATGGGTGGAGCAAAACCAGAACCCAATCGTAGATAGCATTAAGAGGGGATTCATGAAAGAGTTCAAGGTACCACAAATTGATTAGCAAGGGTTGTCATAGTTATGGAAAATCAAGCAGAGGGAGGGAGAGATTGTGTGGGAGCTCATGCAAAGGTTTAAGGATGCCATTGCTAAGCTAAGTTATACTTTGGACCCAAACCACCAGCGAGACTCATTCATCAAGGTACTCTTGCCTTTGACCAGAACATCGCTGACACAACAGAAGATAGGAACCATACAAGATGATTTAGAGCAAGCATCATGGATAGAAGAAATGGAAGGATATCCCCATGAATACCGGCAAGGCACAAGTCTAGAAGACCCAACAATCACGGGCTTGCAGAGCCAGAATGCAAACCTGATCGAGAAGATGAGGGATCTTTAGCCCACACAACTAGCCAAGCCCAATGTTTGGTGCACTTGTTGTTTGGTGGAGGGGCAAGTTGCGAAGGAATTCCCATGACTGCGAGGTCTTAACCCAACAGGAGGGGTGGCGTGGTCATTGGGAACCACTCGGACTGCAGGGGTTGTAGCCATCGGGGTGAAAGGACTCTTCCTAGGAAGGAATAACATAGATTTCTATAAAATCAGTAGAACATATGGACACCTACCACAGATGTCTCTAGTGCTGCAAAACTAATCTAGCATCCCCAATAACAACTACTGTGAGTTATGCGCATCGACTACTCATCACACCAATCAGTGTTGGGCGCTAGATGCTCTAGCAGAGAGATTGGATAGATCCACATTTTGAGTCAATGAAGAAAATCAAGGCAGCCGAGGAGGAAATGGACACGGAGGGAGATCAGGGGGTAGAGGAGCCCTAAGATGCTACAACTGCAATCAAGAAGGACATGTCGCAAGGGAATGCCCGCTCCCAAGAAGACCATGGTGTTCACAATGCAGAGTCAACACCCATGCGATGGAAGATTGCCTGAAGCTCATTGCGAAATGGGAAGAGAGGACCAAATAGTGAGGAGGTAACCTAGTGAATGTTGAGTTGTGGGCCAACGAAGCCCTCCCCATAATAAATATCAATATAGTGACTTGAGGAGGGAAAAAGACAGGGGAGATCGCAATGCAGAGGAAACTCCCATAATTTTCGAAGCGACATCACCACAAAAGGCATTTCAACCAGAGCACCAAAAGAAGTATTACCAAGAAGCGACCAAACTGTTCGAAGGAATGACTGAAGAAAGGGACACCCAAGGTCTGCAAATCTATGGGCCTAGCCCTGCCCAACCCATTGGGGAATGGTCTAAACTATTCTTAAAAATTGTTGAAGATGACACCATGCTAAGGGAATTACGGAAAAGCTTGAAAGTTATGATATCTATAGAACAAGAGAACGTGGGACCACCTTGTGAAGTTTGTCTAGAGAAAGCATCCAGGAGGGTAAAGATGAATAAGAAGAGAAGCGGGAAGGAATTCCGTCGGAAAACTTGGGAGGCAATGGGGAAATCGCAATTGAAATATTTTCCAATTCGGTTGATAATGGCAAATCAATATTGCATAGTGTCCATGGGAATATTGGAGAATGTAGAGGTTGATGTAGCAGGAGTAAAAACACGCAATAAGTTTGAATTAATAGACATTATGGGGGATAAAGTCCCATATCCATCACTCCTGGGGATTTACTGGGCATACAAAAACTATGCCATCATAGATTTGAAAAAGGAACTGATGATATTCGAAGCAGAAGGCCTGAGGATCATTCAGCCGTTGGACCCTTACCAAGGACCTTGGTTCACAGAAGCAATAGATGACAGGGAAGAGCCATGGATGTTAGACTAGTTGTATACTCTCACGGTAGGGAAGAGGGAATATTACATAAATCCCACAACCAGAGGATTAGTTAGTTGGGGGAGCATCCAAAGTTCTAAAGCTAGGTCAGAAGCTACATGGGATGCATGGCAGCAGGGGGGATACAAACTAACAACCCGACGATGTGCAATGATAAGCCAAGTAAATGGGGGACATATAGAAAAGGATGACATCCCTAAATACTGTGGCCTTGAATCGATAGATCAATTCTTAGACAGGATGGACCAAGGTGTACCAGAAGACCAAAGAATCCCCTTTTTGGACATTGTGTTCATGGCAACACCGACAAGATGATGGAAAGCACATTGCTACTATTGAAATACTGGATGGATGCAAAGTGAGCATTAAAGGAAAGGTTTAGCAAGAAGGAATAGCAAAAATTAGGCCAAAAGAAATACACATGGAATTCAAGTCCTGAGGAACATATTAAACAATGCACAACCAACTGGGAAAGATAGAGACTACCAAGGAATCTGTGGGTGCATGCTTTTATACACACCCTCAGCGCCATCCCACGGTCATGGTACATCCATGAATAACTAGAATGATGAATAAATACTTGGGATGCGTTGAAAACACTATTCGTTGGTGATTTCTCGTTCAAGGAAAGTGAAGAAAAAATGACCGAAGTGATTCAAGCGGTGAAAGGAGTTTTATTCACCCTAGAAATGCAAGTGGAGGGGAAGCACGAAGAAAAATCCCCACACTACTTATTTGATATGGAACCTCCAGAACTGGTAACTTGCGATAGAGTCGACACGGAGCCAGAAGAATATGGACTAGAAGGGCTTATACATCTAGCCTTTGAAGAAACAAATGGAGAAAAAGGGATCCGGGAGAGCCCTTCGACAGAAGGCGCTCATCTCCTTCCAATGAAACTGAGAAAGCAGAATGTAGGGACGAAGGAAAAACCCAAGATAGCATTGGTGGGAGGACACTAGGATGAACAGACCACTAAAGAAATTTTTGACTTGTTACAAGAGTACCAAGACCTGTTCCCAGCTTCGGTAGCTGAGCTCAAGGGGATAAAAGGTAACTTGGGAGAAAATAAAAATGTTATGAAACTAGGAGTCCGACCAGTAAAGCATAGGCCGTACCCATTGAACCTAAGGGTCAAAGAAAAGGTTAAAAGGGAGATTGATAAAATGTTGGATGTAGGAATCATTTTTCTGGTCGATGAAGCTAACTGAATAAGGTTTATAGTGATTCAAAAAAAGAAGGATGCAACTGATATTAGAGTATGAATCAACTATAAAAGCCTAAACAATGCATGCTTGCATGAACCATTCCCCACACCCTTCAGCAATGAAGTCCTAGACAATGTTCCGAGGAATGAGGCTTACTCATTCACAAATGGCTTCTCGGGCTATCACCAGGTCTGAATAGCCAAAGAGGACAAAAGGGAAACAATGTTCACGATGGAGTGGGGGTCATACGCATACAATGTAATGCCATTTGGATTGAAGAATGCACCAACAATCTTTTCAATGATTGTAATAACAACTTTCAGGGACTATAGTCATAAATTCCTAGAAGTCTACATGGATGAGTGGACAATGTACAACCTACTGAAAAAGCACACCAACCTGTTATGAGTAATGTTCAAAAGATGCAGACAATTACAAATCTCTTTAAATTTGAAGAAGTGCATTTTCACGGTTCCCTTTGGAACCCTACTAGGACATATTGTGTGCAAAGATGGAGTCTGTGTGGACCCTACTAAGATAGTAGCAATCATCAACACGGAACCACCTCACAACATAAAGCAATTAAGAGCAACTCTAGGCCATACGGGGTACTACGGAAGATTCATCAGAAACTATGCAACCATAACAGCCCCAACGGAGAGACTACTAAAGGTGATAGAGAAATTCATTTGGACAACATATTGACAAGCAACGCTTGACAAACTAAAAGAAATGTTAGTAAGTGCTCCCATCTTAGTATACCTTGACTGGAACAAAATGTTTCATGTACATATTGATGTGTCCAGAATAGGACTAGGAGTAGTCGTGGCACAACCAGGAGATAATATGGATCACCTAGTATACTACGCAAGCAAAAAGCTCTCCACGGCAGAAGAGAATTATACAACAATAGAACGAGAGGCTCCAACAATGTTATACTCTCTCCAAAATTTTAGGCACTACCTATTGGGGGTGCCATTCAAACTTTTCACAAACCATTTTGTACTAAAATACCTAGTAAACAAGCCCGTGCTGGAGGGAAGGATATGTAGATGGCTATTGTTGTTTCAAGAGTTCACATTTGAAGTAGTTGTTAAACCAGGCAAACTGAATGTAGGCCCGGATCATCTTTCTCATTTGGAGACATGGGAGAGTGATAGAGAAATAGACGAATGATTACCCGATGTTGATCTATTTAGGATAGAAGCTATACCCGACCACCTACAAGAAATTGCTACTCTACTCACAAGAAGAAATTGTCCACAAGACTACACCGCAACACAAAAACGACACCTAGTGGTCAAATAAGTGGATTAGCAACTCATAGAAGGAAACCTTTACAAAATTGGTTTAGACCAGATACTCAGGCATTGCACCCTAGAGCATGAAAGAGAAGATATCTTATGGTAGTGCCACGCAAGGATTGTAGGAGGACATGTCAGGGCTAAGGCAACGACAAGGAAAATACTATAAGAAGGACTGTGGTGGCATATGGTACGTAAGGATTCAAAGGCATTGGCCAACGAATGTGATGTTTGTCAAATAGTTGGAAGGCCTTCCCAATGCGATGACCTACCACTACACCTAGTCCATACAGTACAAATATTTGATAAATGGGCGATAGATTTCATTGGTCCAATATCCCCACCAGCATGTCACTCCAAAGCTCGATACATAATTACTACCACAGAGTATCTGTCAAGATGGGCAGAAGCTGTGCCAGTAAAAGACTGCACATCAGAAATAACATCATGCTTCATTTTTGAAAATACCATCTCAAGGTTTAGATGCCCAAGAAGTCTTACAAGCGACCAAGGTACACACTTCTTGAACGAGACAATCCAGGTACTATTAATAACTTTTATGGTACAACATCACAAAAGTAGCCCTTGCCATCCATAAGCAAATGGTACAGTAGAAGCATTCAACAAGATACTGGAAAAAGGGCTAACCAAAATCATATCAACCAACAGAGATGACTGGGATCAAAGAATTCCAGCGACACTCTGGTCATATAGAACAACAGTTAAAAGACTACATAAACAAACACCATTTCAACTGGTATACGACAGAGAGGCGGTGGTGACGGTAGAATTTGTACTACCCAACATGTTTATTTCAGAAGCAATAGAAATGACAAATAGCAGTCCCTTGTAGGACAGAATGAGCTAGCTGTTAGAGCTCAATGAAATGTGGTTCTTGGTGGAGTTCCATCAATCTATTGAAAAATGAAGATAGAAGGCTTGGCACGATAGGCACATCAAGAAGAAATCATTCAACATCGGCTACCAAGTGCTCCTATATGACAGTAAGTTCCTAGGAAAACTATAGATGCACTGGTTAGGTCCATTCATAGTTTCACACATAAAGGAATTCAGTGTGGTGAGACTCGCGCAACTGGATGGAGTCCTACTGCCAGAATGGGTGAATGGTGCATGCCTGAAACCTTTATGCAAATAATATATCTATATATATATATATATTTATATATATATATATATATATTATATATATATATATATATATATATATATATATATATATATATATATATATATAATATATATATATATATATAATACATTTCTTTCAGTGTTCATAATAAGGTTGTGGTCAACAGATAGATACCGCAACCCATTTGGTCAGGGGGGAGTATATTGCTAGTAGAGTCAACAGGCCAAGTTGGCAGGAATAGTAACCATGCATGTCAAGCACTATTAGCAGAATCCAGGTAGGTTCGAAATTTTTTCAAAATTGATGATCGTACATGCACCCGTCCCATTCGTCGTACTAGTAGTTATTCCCTGATTAAGTAATCAATAAGGCAATTGCCATGATAGCGTCGAAAAATATTTCCCATTAAGCATAGAATTAGTTAATAAATAATCCCATCATGGTAGAATAAATATTCCATGCAACCCACTCTATGCTTACCAAACCCACGTCATAGTTTGTATGTACTAGTAAGCCGACGACAACAAAAAGATGACTAGAATACATGGAAAGGCCGTTGGAGTAATGAGGTGATTAAAGCATCGTTAGTCAGGGGATGTCATGTTAGAACTGGCTACATAACTCCCAGAAGAATGTAGGGAATAGCAAAAGTTCAAACACTAGAAGGATTTTAGAAGAACTCAGAAGAACAGAAGCAGGACAGAAGAAACAAATGACCACTAGTGCAAATTGTCTACAGAAGAAGGGGAACAATGGCCAAGAGAATCACATCAGTTCCACAAATTGCTCTATATGCAAGATTCGAAGTTATGGATGGCCTGTATGGGAAATAATACCGGTTTAACCTCATCGACAATGACTTCATAGATGGGTTCCAGTTCCCGACCATGAAGAGGGAGGTATATGCAGAAGCATTTCAGTAGGAGGATGGCACTAGGGCCTCCACAATCAGGGGTGATTTCAAAGGGCTACAGAAGTCCACACTGTTCAGCTTGAGAAATCTGCCTATGTTCGGCACCTAGTTGGCCGCCATGCAGTGTACCAAGCTGTTGGCAAGTAGGATGCATGGAGGTTCCCTATGGCTAGATAGTTAATACCCAATCTATGCTGAGGATATCTACTGATTGATAGGGCTGACAAACATGGGGAATGTAGTTAGATCAACATTCCAGGTGAGGGCCAAGCGGGGCAAGAAACCAACAAAGGACGACATCTACACCCGATATGGAACAGAGCGGGGGAGAAAAGGTGCAAAGCTAGACATAATAAACAAATATAAGATTCAGTTTGTCTGCTACTTGATTGCAGGAAAGACGATGAGCCACTTCACAAGAAATGAGTGTACCCTAGACACAATCTCAATAGCATAGCACTACTGCTAGGGTAAGATACTCATCTGGACAATGTTTGTACTCAAAGAACTCTTTGAGGCGTGTGAAGATGTCCACCGGTGGAGCACTGGATTTGTGTTTCATTACTTGGTAATGAAACTGGTGATGTGGAAGTGGAGGCCATCCCCAGAGAGGTAGATGTAAACCATTGCTGAAGATCAAGCAATAGCACTCAGATATGAATCATGGAGGGCATCGAGAGATCCCAATGTCAAGGAAATCACTGAAGCAACCTTCATGAGCTAGTACACCCAAATGGTGGATGTCATTCAGTCCACAGAGCGAATACCCAAGACTCTCCTCAATGAGTTCTCAGGTGCCTCTGGTTCAGAGCCTCTCATGCGCATACGTACCTCAGATCATGGTGTGGCAACCCCACCACATTTAAGTTAAGGCCACAAAGATTTGGTCTGACAGAGGAGGCTTTGCGCAAAGAAGTAGACTCATGGCCAGAAGTGGCCTGCGAAATAACAGAGGGGAAGCCCAAGTACCTATTCAGAGCTATGGCGCCATATAGCCAAGAAGGAGAGGGAGCAGAAAGTAGTAGAAGGGAAACAACAAAGGTACTCTAGCCAATGTTGCTCCAGATGGAGGAGAAAATGTTCGAGGTTAGGAGAACAATTGCAAACTTCGAGCCAGTTGAGGGTGAGTATCCTGAACATTTTCAAGGTTCAACTATGCTGTTTCCAATTATCATGCCACCCCTCTCAACAACTCCACCCACGGATGTAGCCTAGGTCCCCTCCATGACCCCAGTGCCCAAACTACAAAAGAAGCGGGTTATCCGCACCCCCCAAGTCAAAAAGTTGGCTACCAAAAATTTGAAAGTTAGCACCCCAGCCCCTATCATCGATCTCACTGTTGAGGTCGAACATCAAATTCCCACAACTTCCATAGTTGAGGAAATCCACACTATTGCAACCACCACAATACAACAGTCGTAGGAGTCATCCTCGCAAACAACTTCCACCTCTGGAATGGTTTCTGATCTCTTCCCCTTCGGCCACAAGAGAGCATCTGTGGAAGAAGAAGTTCAATCAACTGGTCGGAAGGAAGGTGCCACCTTGAATTTAGAAATGATACCTACTAAGAGTACAACACCAATGTTAGGACTGGACCCATTAACTGGAAGACACCTGGATTCTAGTTGGCAGGGAGAAAGGATTGGCCCATACCTACCCACGCCCCCTGTAAAAATCACAATCCCCCTGAACCCTAGTATCACACCAGCCACACCATAGCTCACCCCGTTGTCACAACAACCATCCCAGTAAGAGCATACACCAGCCTCACAATCCGATAAATCCATTGCAAGCGGCCTACCCTTACAACAATAGTTTCTAGAACCAAACACCATGAGGGATGATACACTGTATCACTGGTCATCAGCCCAATTATTTTCTTTCATTCATCAAGCCACCCACAAGGTCAAGGTCCCGCATGAAAAATTGGTTAAGGGGCATGAACAACAGATGATGCAATTTCTCACAATGATGGAAGAAAGCGATCACTTGAAAGAGGCAAATACAGGGTTGCAAGCACAAGTGCAGTAGATAACGTATCGATTCCAAGCCATGTGGCAAACAGTCATCGAAGTCAACACTGAAGCACTGGTGGACATGTTTTCCTGCTCCTTGATCAATTGCTGCGATCGCATATAGATGGTGTTCGTATGCCTGGCAACCACAAATGCAGAGATGAAGAAGAAGGTAGAGACTGTAAGATCCACACTACCAAACCCTGTGGAAATATATGCACATTCAGTTGAAGGAAAGATGCGGGAGCTAGAGACAAAGCAACAGGCACTAGCTGACACCCTCACCGATGGATACACCTTAATGGGAAAAGTCCACAACTGGTCGGGCAATCTAGCCCTAAAGAATCACCAAGTTTACCCGTTGTGAGAGTAGATCCAGTTACTACTTGCAAGCACAAGGGCATGCACCAATCCTATTCAGATCCAATAGCTAACTGAACAAATCAACAACCTCCAAGCCCAAGTTGATGAAATTGAGGAGGAGTCGGCCAAGACGAAGAGGGTAATACGAGACTTACGGCCCCTAGTGTGGATGCAAGTCTTGCAATTGAAAGAGGCATGCGACTCAAGTAGCCAGCAACTAGACGACCTGCAGGGTCAATGACCAACAAAATTGACATCACAATCAGCCAAGACATTTACACAAAAGGTAGACACAATCCTCGTAAATTGGAACTTGGCCATCCAATGATATAGTGAGTTCAGGTAGCAGATGAAAACAACAGTCCCTGAGTTTGAGCCTTCATTTGGGATGGAGGAGTCACAAGGTCAGGAAAGGGGCACAAAAACAGATGCCACACCAGATGCTAGGTTAGACACGGAAGGAATTCCTATTCCATGAGAAGGTATTATGACAATAGAGGTGTCAACACAATAGACAGAGGAAATAGCACTAGTAGCAAGACAACTGGCACCCGTATAACCATGAAGACAACACTAGAGCCACCAGAGGTCGAAATGACTTGACTTGGGGATGAGTAAAGAAATTGTTGTTGGGGCCTGTTGGAGCCTTCGTAAATTTTTATGAGTTTTGACCAGTTTTGACCAACCGTAGGGTGGGAAAGGACAAAAGGCAGCAACAATTGGGTGGAAAAATGAGTAGTTGTGGGAAGGTGATGGCAAGGTGGCAATGAAATGCAAAGGCAACCAAGGAAGCGAAAAAGCACAGAGGCAGCCAAGGAAGCAAGAAGCCGAGCGAGAATTGGTAGTCCAGGAAGCTGAGAAGGATATAAAGAGAGGAATAACAGAAAGGAAGGGTTGGATTATGGGTTGTTGATGATGTTGCTACTATTGTTGTTGAGTTTCGATGATCATTGGGGCTCGTGCTGAGACATTGAAGGATCAGGCCGCTAAGGAGGTATGCAAATACCATAGCAGGATTAGGAGGGGCTATGTACTAAGTGTTTTGGGAAGTTTTAGTGTCTATGGATAAACACTTAAACCCTTAAACTAGTAGCTATGTCTAGAACAATAGTGCAAAGTATTCTCTACTTTTCCTATGACCCATAGATTAAATAAGAGGTAAAGAAGCCTACCTGAAGCTTTTTCTTACTCATCTCCCTTGACCAATTCTCTCACTCCTTTCCATACTTAATCTGCTTGTAGAGTACCTACACATAGACAAAAGACAAAAACCGATCAAAGCATATGATAATGATCTATTGATTAAGCATAGCATGGAATCAAGTACATAGTACACATATGAAATCATCAATGAATAACACAAGCATATGGAAAAATATTTGAATACTTTATTAGTAAAAGGAAGAGTTGCAACCCAATTTACTTGATTCAGCATCACTCCTCCAGTTCAATCCCATCCTCTCCTCATAACAAGAAAGACATCTTGACATCATTACAATACTTAAAATCAACTCAAGTCTCATATTAACACCATCTCCCTATAATTCAATGATTTCCAGCCTCTGATCACTTAGATGAGTGGTCCTTTTATAGGTGAATGAAGGAAGTTATGCCATAAATGGTGATAATGAATGCCCTCCCAAACATAGGATTTAGTTCCATGGAGGAAGGGATAAAGGGATCAATGTTCCTTAACTCCCCCTCCATGCAATTTCAAGTCCAAAGGAGTGGATAGCCTTGGAAACCTCTAGAGGCATCCTATGGATAAGAATATTACAAACTTCAATGCAGATTTCACTCAAATTCACCCAGCACACCTTGGTAGTGTACTGGGTTGCACTGCAGTGCACCCTGGTAGTGTACTGGGCTGCCCTGCAGCGCACCCTGGTAGTGTATCTACCTCTGTTGATCCTATTAGAGACAAGTTTTGGATGATTTTAGTCATAGAACTTATTGGGAAGCTATGAATTCTGATGGTTGACTTCTTTAGGGCATGTAACAACTGAATTAGGGTTTGATGGGCCCAAAGCACTGATCTATATGATGGGAGTGATGTGCCCAAATGGATCTGTAACAATTTCCCCCTAAAGCATGAAGTCAAAAATATATATGTCGAGTGAAATGATTTACCATGTGGAGAGGAGGTTTCGAAGTCGAAGATGACCTACATCAATTACAATACATATATCATAATAATTTGATTTTTTCTCATGAACTCACTGGGGGAAGGCACACCCATGCTCAGCTTATAAAATTTCATTACATGTACAAATATAGTCGTCTATAGATATAGACCCTTGAATGGATGACCATGAATGTAAGGCCATTGTACATTTGATTTAGTACTCCTGAAAATATTGCAACCCAGACGGATGAAACTAGATCTGGGGTCTTCAATCTCATTCAATCTTTCATTCAAGTACAAGTCTAACCATGTGAATAGATGATTTGAAGTTGAACATGGGAAGACATCGTCTTATTACCAGCCAATGATGTAAGCCATTAACAGACGCAAGAGGAATCATCGATAATGATAATGACCCTCAAGGTACTACAATACATTTCACATGGTGTGAATAAATGATTTGATGTCGAACACCATAAAAAGTCTTTTGTTCAAAGGCAAGTGATGTCAACCTATCGCCAGAAGCGAGAAACCTGTGATTGATATATGCAAGCCTCAAGGTACTGAAGGGGTGTTTCTAAGTCAACTTCTTGGATAATGTGCTAATGTCGAGAAGAAGCGACTCATCACAGGAGGGCCTTGATGTATCCCACACCAATGACATGAAACAGGGTAAATGATTTTGGAGATGAAAATCGACTGACAATAGAAGGTTTAGGAATGGTGTTCATGAAAATGAAGGTTTATGGTATTACAAAGGATGAAGTTTGAATTGAATGACTTCTCTTGAACATATTAGCGACACTGAATGAATTGGCAGCATTGACCCAAAACCAAAGTAATGGATGGTGTGATAGACCATAGGTATGATAACCATCAAGCAGATAACCCAACCCAAATAGTATAAATGAATTGGCAGCGTTAACCCAAAACAAAAGTGATGGATGGTGTGAGTGTCATGTTCAAGAGTGACTTGCTACCATAAGGTGTTTCCCCTTTTTCCAATTTTCCCCAGTCATTGCTAACCAATACCTCTTTACTTTTATCAAGCTTGAGGAGTATAACATATGCTTGTTGTATAATTTCACCCTTTGGGTGAATAAATCGCTATTTAATGCTTTAACGAGTCTAGATGGACAAGTTTGTCACTATTTGATGTTTTTAACAAGTTTAATGACAAAGATAACTCAATCCTTTTCATGTTTAGAGAGTTTGAAAAGGGACAAAAAGAAAACTCCACAAGTTTTTTTTCGTAAATTAATCTCTCAAGTCTAAAAAAGTGTAAAATAATACAAGAGAGATATCATTCCAATCTGTTAACGAGCTGGAAATGACAAGCACTCAACAATATTTTCATGTTTAGAGAGTCTAAAAATAGCTTAAAGAGGACTCCATTTTGAGGAATGAGTGGTGTCTAGGGTATCAACTAGTTCTGGTGATGTTGGAACTTCTCAAAACATGTTGATTTATGTGAAGAGGTTGGCTAATAAGACCACTCATTGCAATTGTTCCTCAAAAAGGGTAAAACAACCAAGTGAAAGCGTATGATCAGCCAAAGGGATGGTGGCGATGGGATGAAAATGACAAAGGGTCATCTGATATAAAATGCTGATAAAATGGAAATCATGGGGTTAAAATGGAAACGGGTTCATTTTTAGACAAGATTGAACCATAGGGAACTGTGCTTGGATTCAGTTTCATGTTTACACAAGCTTGAAATGAAAAGAACTATGCTTGGATTTAGTTTCATTTTTACACAAGCTTAAAACTAAGAACTATTCTTGAATTTAGTTTACATGCGCTCAACATGATGAAAGGGAGAATCTCTTGTAACCAGATGGAAGTCGCTGCGGTGAAGTAGGATGGTTATACAACACTTTTTGGCTTCATCCAGATAGGGAAAAAGGTGAATGGGGTGATTCCTTTCACATAACCTACAGGGAAACTTAACTTTACCACAAGGTTCATGGTCCCCAAGCTTCATTACATTCACCTAAGTAGACTACTCATGGCTATGAAGTGGATGGAATGAAGGTTCTTTTACAAGATTAAGTGAAAGACTCGACTTGGAACTTGGGACCTTGTTTCATTTTTTAATGAGCTTGACACAAGACAAGGAACTATTCTCATACCCTTTGCTTGAGTTTGTAACGAGGTTGACATAAAACCAGTAACTATCCTCATATCCTTGGTTTCCTTTTTTAACGAGGTTGACACAAGACAAGGAACTATCCTCATAGGAGTTGTTTCATTTTTTAATGAGGTTCACACAGTAAAAGAACTATCCTCATACCCTTGGTTTCATTACTCATAAGAGGTCATGAAGGAGAGATCAAGTTCCAATACCCCCAGTACATGATGTACAACATCACTGAATTGATCGTTAGTTGATGTAGGTATGGAACAGGTTGCCACATAATTAACTCGTGGTGGGGATGATACCATTAGTACAAAAGGAACATCTAGGGAAGATGGTTGACTAGGAGCCATATTTGGACTGGGAAATGAAAGTTGGTCAATAGTGACAATTCCGCCTTCGTGTAGGAAACAAATGACTCGAAATAATGTTGAAACAATAGCTCCCATGTCATAAACATCGTCACGCCCAAGAAGTAAATTGTAATCTAAAGGGCCTAGGACTACCATCACATTTAGATAAATGATTATTGCTCCCAAAGTAATAGGCAACTGAGGAATGATCCCTAATGGTTGACTGGTTCCTCTGTTGAAAGCTAACAGATTCTGGGTAATTGGCACAAGTGGTGGCGAACCGAGCACTTGCCAAGCAGTTGAGGAAAGGATACTCATAGATGCACCTTCATCTATAACAGCGCCAGATACAATCATATTACAAACCTGTACTATGATCTAGAAAGGCACATAAGAAAGAATACAAAATCCTGCCAGTTGACTCCAATCAAAGGAAGTGACTAGACTACTTAGAGGGGGTACCGTAAGAATGGGAGAATTAACTCCTTGAGTTACGAGAGCGGGAGGATTTTCCTCCTGTCTTGATGGAACAAGAGGATTGCCCCCAAGCTCATTTGAATTTGAAGAAACAAAAAGAACTTGAGTGGTATCATATTCACTCTCTTCGGGAAAGGTACGATTTACTGAAGGTGAAATCAGGTCAACTGTTACCTTGACCTATTGATTTGGGTCGGGTATAGACTCATAGGATTCAATTTTAGAGAGAGTGGGTTTGACCAATGGTTGATTTTGGTTAGTCAATTCATCTACTAGTGAAGGATTTAGGGATAGTTTCCTGGAACCAGATGGAAGTTGCCGCGGTGAAGCAGGATAGTTATCCAACACTTTTTTGGCTTCATCCAGATTGGGACAAAGGGGTGATTCCTTTCACATAACCTACAGGGAAACTTAACTTTATCCTTCTTTCCTTGAAATTTACTAGCACTAGTTAATGGTGTGTCATTAGCATGATCTCTAGAAGTTGATGACACAGGATGATGTGAATGGGAAGACCATTCTTCTAAGCTCTGAGGAATATCAGGACAATTTCAAAGAAGATGGTCTCTCGCACAAATTTTTCATGGATATCAAAATTTGTGAGGCTTGATGGATGGTTTCTCATCAGATGTTGCATTCAAAGCAATGGTTGCTTGGTTTCCCCTCTGTTGAATTTGCTTCTTCTTCCTCTTCTTCCCTTCTTCTTCTTAGCCACCTGGCTACTAGTACCAATACTTTCACCAAGCGAATAGGAAGAAGGGAAGGAAGAAGCAACTGAGGAAGAAGGCAAAGGGTCAACTTTAGGATCAACTAGAGGTTGATTTTGTCCAGCTGGAGGTGTACTTGATTGCAGATAAATCACAAAATTTTGAACCAAGGAGGTCGAAAACAACCACACTGGCAAGTGAATGGTAAATCCTGGAAGGGACAATGTATCCATATATGGAGCACCAATATTTCCAAAAGGTGGAAAAGGACTAGGATTCCCATCAAAAGGAATTCCTTGATCAATGGACTCCGGATTTGTCACCATATGTTTCAACATAAGATCAACTAAGGAGTGAGTGTGGAGGATGTTATCCACGCTCAATTAATTTTATTTTAGTCAAATTAACATAACAAAACAAAAGAGGGATAATCTAGGCAAAAGGTTTACCAAGCAACTGTGAACTACAGAATACCTCTTAGTGAACCAAGAAGTATGGGCAGACAGTCTCCCTGAATGTTGTGTTCAGTGTATCACAGTGTACAAGGTGGCTAACTCGGTACCAAAGGATGGATAGCAGCCTAGAGTTGTCCTCCCATATATACCCAAAAGTACATGGAGGCCCAATCCGTATAAGCGTTGTCTAATGAAAAACTACACAGTGAGAGCATTCCCATATACTTTGCATACTGTAACACCACCCTATATACCCGAAAGTACGTGGACGAGCTACGCTATACTCACGTACGTGGAATGAGGTATCACACTTGGGAGGTATTGTCGACAAGATAGAGATAGTTGCTTTGTTTTACGATTTTGGAACACATCTCTAGCCTAAACCTCTAATTTTTTTTCGTTAGGTGACAATGCTCCATTAGGTAAATTCAGATAAATTTTAAGTTGATATTTTTTAGAATTTTCCTTTCAAGGTTCACCACATGATGTATGTTTGAAATTCCTAAAATGCAACTAATATGATAAGCATTCTTTCCATTCAATTTAACAATGAAAATCCTTAGCTAGTAGGGATAGAGCAATCAGATCTTTGACAAAGAGGAAAGAGAACATCTAATGCAATTTCCCTAGCTACTCCTTTCAAGCATTCACAAAATACAATATCTATAATGCAAAATGCATGTATTTCTTTTCGATTTCCCTTAATGTGGTTGAAAAAAAGGAAAATTAATGCATAATCGATCAATAATCTCTTTTCATAAAAATGACGATTTTGTGACAATTTCTTTTCAAGAAAAGGAAGACTTTACGACACTTTAATTTTCAAAGAAATGAGGAATTATGAAACTTTCAATGAAAATACTAATCATATGCACATATCAATCAATTGATCTTTCATGAATGAAGACTTTATGACAATTCAATTTTCAAAGGAAAAGACGATTTTATGACAATTTCTTTCAACAAAGATCAATCAACCAAAACAATAAATTTCGACTATAGATTGAAAATGACAAATAAATACATAAGAAACATTTATCAGTCCTAGTCTAAGTAGGGCCAGCTAAGGAGATGAAAACCTATTTTCTGAGACATGACATCCATTTCCAATCAGCAAACAAGCAATCAGAAGAATTTTGGCAAAAAAATTAATTCCAAGGGTGGGAATCTGACTCTAGGAAGATTAGCGCAGGCCAAAGAGGGAGGAACTGCACTGTAGTGCACTGCCTCTAACTGGAGGGTGCATTGCAGCGCACTGTCTCTATGGCTAGCCTGCGTTGATTCCTGTGAGGACACTCAAGAGTCATCTAACCACAAATTTTGGCCAAAATAAAATGTAAAAGGCTCAATTACAACAAGTAATGTATGTCAAGGTTTCTAAGGAGGTGGATTAGCTACTAGGATCGATAATCGATCTACATCAGAGTTGCCAATTTGTTTTGGGAAGTTTTAGTGTCTACAGATAAACGCTTAAACCCCTAGACTAGTAGCTAAGTCTAGAACAACAGTGCAAAGCATTCTCCACTTTTTATATGACCGATAGATTAAATAAGAGGTAAACAAGCCTACTTGAATCTTTCTCTTACTCCTTATCTCCCTTAACCAATTCTATTGCTCCTTTCTACACTTAATCCGCTTGAAGAGTACCTGCACACAGACAGAAGAAAAAAACTGATCAAAGCATATGATAATGATCTATTGATTAAACATAGCATGGAATTAAGTACATAGTACACATATGAAAGCATCAATGAATAACACAAGCATATGGAAAAAGATTTGAACACTTTATTAGTAAAAGGAACAGTTATAACCCATTTTTCTTGATTCGGCATCACTCCTCCAATTCAATCCCATCCTCTCCTCATAACAAGAAAGACATCTTGACATCATTACAATACTTGAAATCAACTCAAGTCTTATACTAACAACATCTCCCTATAATTTAATGATTTCCAACCCCTAATCACTTATATGAGTGGTCTTTTTATAGGTGAATGAAGGAATTTATGCCATAAATGGTGATAATGAATGCCCTCTCAAACTTAGGATTTAGTTCCATGGAGGAAGGGATAAAGCGATTGGTGTTCCTTAACCCCCTCCCTCATCCAATTTCGAGCCCAAAGGAGTGGATAGCCTTAGGAAACTTCTAGAGGCATCCTATGGATAAGAATATTCCAAACACCAATGTCGATTTCACTCAAATTTGCCTAGTGCACCCTGGTAGTGTACTGTGCTACATTGCAGTGCACCCTGGTAGTGTACTGGGATGCACTGCAGTGCACCCTAGTAGTGTATCTACCTACGCTGATCCTCTTAGAGACAATTTTTGGATGATTTCAGTCATAGAACTTCTTGGGAAGCTAGGCATTCTGATGGTTGACTTCTTTAGGGCATTTAACAATTGAATTAAGGTTTGATGGGCCCTAAAGCACTGATCTATAATATGGGAGTCATGTGCCCAAATAGATCTGTAACACGAAGGAACTGAGTTGCAGAGAAGATCTGACCTGAGATACTGATCCAAGTATTCTCTGTGTTGTTGACGGCCAAGAGTCGAGTTCTAATGTATTTTGTTCTAATTACTTTAATGTAATTCGAAGTTGATGACTGTTAAGGCCCATAAATATAATACACAACTTATTATATGGTTTTTCAAAATTTTAATTAGTCCCCTTGTTATATGAGGATGGTGTTTGATAGACTGACACTTGTATATTGTTAAGTTATGTGACATACATGATGAGTCTCTATGTATGAGTTGATGATACTATTATTTATGTTCCATGTTGTGTGACTGCATATGTATATGACTTCCCATGTATAGCTTAGACCCCTTAAATCCTATGTCGAGCCCTTCTCCCCTTTTGGTCACGACATGCTTCAAGTGAGACTCTTTGCCCTTTGGGGTAAGGTGAAAATGTCAGCGCTGTCCTAGACTACAACAGAGCATTGTTGGCCATCCGTGCTTGAACCTGAGGTCTTTTCCCTGATGACTCGCTCGAGCCAAAACTTTGCATAAGCTTAGACACTATTTGTTGGGGTCACACTTTAAAATGTTTACAGATCATTCTGCACTGAAGTATTTAGTTAGTTAGCCTGTATTAGGAGGACAGATTTGCAGATGGTTACTATTATTCTAGGAATATGACTTTGAGATCATTGTTAAACCAAGGAGACTGAATGCAAGACCTGACCATATGTCAAGGTTGGAAACAAGAGAAGAACCAACTATCATAGAGGATAATCTCCTTGATGCAGAGTTATTTGCAATCAGAGTGGAAGATGACCATTTCATAAATATCATTCAGTTTTTTACCATAGGAATGGCTCCTTCATAGTATACTACATAGCAAAAGAAAGAATTAGTGGTTAAGGAAATTGAGTTTTCATTAATAGAAGGACAATTATATAAAATAGGTCTAGATGAGATATTTGACAGATATGTTCCTGAACATGAAAGGCAGATGATTCTAGCTGAGGTTCATGGGGGCGCAACTGGTGGACACTATGGAGGAAAATCTATTATGCAAAAGATTTTCATAGCAATATTGTGGTGGCCTACACTACATAAATATGTGAAGGAGTATTGTTGAGCATGTGATGTGTGTCAAAGAATAGGGAAGCCTTCCATAAGAGATGAGATGTCGTTGGTACCACAAGTTACATTGCAGGATTTTGATGAGTGGGCCATTGATTTTTTTGAACCCATCAACCCACCTAGAAAGAGGACTGGTTCAAGGTACATAATTACAACGACTAATTAGTTGAAAATATGGGATGAAGCACAACCATTAAGGGACTACAATTTAGAGACTACAACGAAATTTATTTTTTGCATATTGTCTAGAATTGGATGTCCAAAGATTTTGATGAGTGACCAAGGTTGACACTTCCTAAATAAGACTATTGAAGCATTGACTAAGGAGTTCCAAGTTTATCACCAAAAGAGTACCCCTTATCAACCTCAATCCAATGCAATAGTAGAATTATTTAATAATATTTTGGAGAATGCACTTACTAAGGTATGCAATGTTAATAGAGATGGTTGGGACCATAGAATTCCAGCAGTTTTATGGGCTTATATGATCACATCTAAAAATTTGACAGGTCAGACACAATTAAGGTTAGTTTATGGGAAATAATATGTGATTCCCATGGAGTACACTATGCCTATGTTAAGGATTGCAACTTTTAGAGAATTGGTAGACCCTGATGTAATGGAGGAAAGAATGTCACAGTTTCTTGCTTTGGAGGAAGATCAATTTATAGAAGGATTCCATCAACTGGTATAGAAAGCAAGATAAAAGGCCTAGAGTGACATACATATTAAGTAGAAGAAGCTCTAGGTAGGATACCTTGTTCTCCTTTGTGATAGTAAGTTTGTAAAATTTCCAAGAAAATTCAAGATGCATTGGTTGGAACCATACATTATCAAGCATATTACTAATGGAGGCACCGATCAATTATAAAATTTAAATGGAGAATTGGTTCAAGGAAGAGTAAATGGAAGTAGGTTGAAGTTGTACAAGGATAACCCTACTCCTACAACATTGCTCTGAAGAAAGGAGAAAATTCTTAGTGCCACCTACAGTTGAAAGTGAGCACTGGACTATAGACTATGTTGCAGAGAGATCTTCGACAAAGGAAGTTACTTTGCTACATTCTAGATTATGTCAAAGTTTGTAGGAGCCTCGACGTAAGAGGCATTGCTTCACTACAATATGGGATGCTTCAAAGTTCACCAGGAAAAATGACTTTTAAAAAGGAAAGTTTCTATTGAAATACACAGAGTAATGCATTTATGAGGAAAAATTGTGTAGATCTAGAGATATATATGCAATTAATGAACACAATCTGAGCTAATGATGGGATTAGAAATTCAGATTTGTTATAAAAAGCCATTTCCCACCCATATTTACACTTTTATGTCCTAAGAGTTCGAGTATTTCTATTGAAAATAAGTTGCAGAAATTTTCAATGTCATATGATGCCTAACGAATCTATTTGTCTATTTATTGAGAAGGACTTAGCCGAAGTCATGGAAGTAGTATTTGATATTCCTGCAACTGCATCACCACTCGCAGCAGCATCATCACTCCCAACAACATCACCACCTGTAGCAACATCATGACGCATGCAGCGGAGATCCCTGTGAAAGAAAATTACCAGAGAGGAGAGAACGAAGAAGAAACAGGAAAAGGGACATGTTGAACCTCAGAAAGTGCTTGAACAGGTGAGAGATAGCGAGGAAGAAGTAGAGAAAGTGTAAAAGGAAATGGATGGCACAATGTTTCTGTTGCCTCTCCCACCATATATTCCACCAAGGAAACAAGATGAAAAACTAGTGACAGAGTCGAAGGATGTAAAGTATGGCACCTTCACACCTTTATTGTTAGAGTCACTACGATTTACTAGAGAAAACCTTGGAAATATTCCATAGCTGAAGTTTTCGGACAATGATTTCAAGAAAAAAACAATATCCACATTTCACACCAGACAGATTTTTAAAACACGTGCACTACCCTGAGAGTGGTGTGACAAGCTTAGAACTGCACTAGTGGGTGGCTGGATTGGACAATTCGAGCTTGTTGAATATGTTGAATTTACCGCACTTTAGCAAAAGTCTAGGAAGCATAGTTTGTGTGAGACAACTACTCGAGTTGGTGCACGATGGATCCTTGTGGATGGGGATGAGGACCCTTATCGATCCAATATTAATATGGAGGATCAAAAGACTACCTTATCAAGGGCTGAACCCCGTAGAGGAGTTTGTTGGGAAAGATCAGGGTAGAGCCATAACATACAATATAAAGAAGAAGTTTGTACAGATGAAGGGGAAGCAAGGTTATGATATTAACTTGATCAATGACTAGGGAGTTCACTTCATAGCACATATATTGACTAGAAAAATCATAAGGAAGTGTTGGGATAACGAAGTCCCTACCCTGGTGGTTTCATTAGATGCATAGTGTGCTAATGGGGTTTAGTACAATGGAGCAACATATCTGTGCCAAGAGTTTCTAGAAAACTACTGAGAGGCTAAGGAGAAAGGTACTGTTATCACAAAATCAAGCACTGAAGGGCTGCTGATCAGGTAGACTCTGTGTAACTATTTCAGACCAATCTTTTGACTAAGGATTAGCCTCCCTAGCCTGAGAGGGCTCTCTCAAAAAGTTATTGATTTTGTTTGTTGATAAGAGGGCTAACTCTAGTAAAGTAAATTTAATAAACATGTTGGCTGGACAGACATTAAAAAGACTTCCATTGGGCTTATGGAGTTGATCATATTCAGTAAACTATAACACTGCTCATGCATAGAAGTCAGGGCATGTAATGTTTAAATACTCAAAACATCATCTCATAGAAATCTCAGTTTACAAATACACACAGGAAGACAGAGAAACATAAGTGAATTATGAGTGATTGTGTATTCATACAACTGTAAAAACATAAAACATAAAGCAAAACCACATATCTTGAGCATTTGAAACACTGTAAGAATCCTGAGAAGATAAGCAGCAAATTATATTACTAAACTGGGTTTTTACACAAGCCAAAGCAATACTCTGTTTTTGAAAATATCCAACCCCTGTTACAAAGATGATTCAGCTATATATAGAAACATGAATCTAACTACTTTGAGCTTCCTCCTCCAGCATGAGAGGAGCTCGATAACTACCACTAATGACACCTATCTACTATTAACAAACTATTTAATACAACAACCACTAACAGAAGTTCTAAAGAGTTCTAATTTGGTTATAACTCTAATTCTATCTTTTTCATAAATTGATTCCTCCTTGCAGCTTTGACATTTGGCTTCCTCTTCGTTTGGCTGAGATGGGTGTTTAATGCTCCATGTTGACCTTGAACGCTGTACTTTCTCCACTGTCTAGAAAAATTGGGAGTCTATTCTTGCTTCTCGGCTTTATGGTCTTCAAATCTTCATGAGTCGGTTTTTAATTATTATCCCTCAAAATATGACGGTGGCCACGTTGTGATGTGCTATCCACTGTTATGAAACCTGATTTGATGATGTGTCATCCACTATTTTGGGAACAAAAGGGACAACGCATTCAAGCTGTCTGATCCATGTTTTAATTTTCTTATGATATGACAAAATGCCACTTTTTGATTCAAACCACTTATTTCCACTTGTGTTATTTTGGTTGGCTGTTTTAAATACCAAAGTCTACACCTTCCATATAGCTGGGTAACTGGAGTTCAATAGCCTGTTGCAGCATTTGGTCATTCAAATACAAGGCACAATCACCTGTACCAATAGGAGCCAACTGGCCGAGCATGATGTTTTCCGTAACACCCTGAAGAGGGTCACCTTCAGCATAAATAGCAACATCCAAAAGGATATCCACCGTCTCCTCAAATGAACATCTCATCATTGGCCCTGTGTCATTACGATTGATACCATGTCTAGTAATAGCCATCAAATGACCTCGATATGTCATTGTCACATAGAATATCTAAATGCCTGTAGTTCACATATGACCCATCGAATGATATCACAACTCGAAGCTCATCCAGAAGAGCTTTCCTCATAGCCTCTATTCCTAGCACTTCAATAACCTCAATTAAGTGATTACTTGTTGTCCTAGTAGCATCTACATCTTCATGGCACATGACAGCTAACATATTGACACCCTCTGTATCTAGCATCCATTCTGTCTCAGGCTTAAATCCATCATTCTCATCAAACTTGTTGATTTTTCCAGACTTGATAAACACTTTATTGATATCTGGAATTCCCCTTAGAGCCATTTTTGCGTTGTCATCATTAAAAATGCATGTCAAATCATCATCAAACTCAAGGTTGATCTTTCCTGCAATGTCTGCCATACTGAGTTTTTTATTTACCATCATCTCTCTGTTCAATTCTATACGGAGCAGCCACAGAGATATTTTTTCTGGTGCAATATCCTCATCTGGCATTTCATAATATGATTTAACAAAGTCAAAATCCTCCTCTATGATAGTACTCATTGGATCTGGATCATACCACACTTCAGTAGCCTCTGTAACACTTCACAAAGTTGTGTACTCTAAATCACACTGCACATTCTTTGCCTTTTCCTTTGTCTTGTTGACCTCAGGTTTTAGATACACCGATAGTGATGGTGTTTTTATTTTCTTTGCAACATTTATGATTTCCCTAAGTCTTGGGACACCAAGGGTAACATTCTTGGCACTGACGCCAGCATAATGGAAAGTATTCAGTGTCATCTGAGTAGCTGGCTCACCAATGGATTGTGCTGCAACACAGCCAATCATCTCACCTGGAGCTACTAAGGGCTGCAGGAAACGAGATTCAATCTCACCAACTACCCATTCAAATGCTTCCCTTGTGAGGTGGTACTCCTTCAGTACACGTTTACTAGCAAATGTACTTCGAAGAAAAATATTGAAAAAGAGAGTGGCATTTTTTTGTGCCTCAATACTCATAAGGTCATCACCAGGAACAACCTTAAGTCTTTCCTACAATCTGTCAATTGCTTCTACAATCTCAATGGGATGCATGTCTGAGGGTTTTTTCGCATCAATTTTGAAGGTCTTCTGGCTATTCCATATAAGCTTATTAAGGTTTACAGGCAGAGGCCACGAGTTATCCCCTCTAGGTGCAGTCTCCATACCTAGTTGTCGTCTATCTAAGTCCAGTTTCTGCACTTCTGCATCAAACACATTCTGGAACTCCCTGATTGTTTTCAAATCTTCAACATGTTCTAGTAACATGTAACTGGGATTCCAATTTTCTTGATCAAGCTCATATTTATAAACATTTTCAAACTCCTTCTTTTTCATCTTAAGAGAATCAAGCTTTTGTGATTCAGTCCAAACAGCATCCATACCATCGTCACCATATAGAGATTGAATAACATCACCAAGTAAGTTCCTGACAGTCCCGTCATATTTAACCATGATATCCTCCATTTCCTTTACAAGATGCCTCTGTATGTAACCTGTTTCCGAAGTCTTCACAGCAGTTTCTATCAACCCTTCTCTACCTCCCATTTGAAGTAATGAAACTTCTCATTTAGCATAATTGTATACATTTAGTTCAACATCTGCATATCGTGCTCTGGCCACCAACGTGTGAGCATGTACTCACAGCTACATGAACTTTGAGGCTTTGAGATTCAGAATTGATGACAAGCATACACGTAGGAGCTTGAGAGTATGCCACCTGTAAAATACATCCACCGCATAGCTATTTTGCCTGACAGTTGCTATGGATTCGAACAAATCCCCAATTTTGTAGCACAGCCTAAAACATGTTGCGCTGCGAAATTACAAAAAGGCTTTATGCGCTGCGAAATTACAAAAAGGATTTATGCGCTGCGGAAACACTTTAAAATTATCACATGAGCTACAAAATAACCTAAAAAACTTTGTGACACATTGGAACTCATGCACAGTTTCACACATGGCTATGAGACGGGGATGACTGAGAATGACCAGTGATGGGTGAGAATACATAGTTGACTCAAGACTCTAAGGCAAACAAAAATTCAAACTTAGACTAGCACCGACCTTTACCATCAAACAAAAGTAATACATTTGGCATTGAAATTTTGTCAGTGATAACAGTGGCTCCACTTGGGATAGTGTGCTCCTGTAGTACACTAAGAACTCGTAGGTCCAGTGCTTTGTCCTTTTTATAACTAGCATGGATTTGCTTGACAAACATCCCCTTCAAGCTTCTTAAGGAATCTACATCTACTAAAAAAAAAATGCTCAGTCAACCTTGAGCTTATTTGCTTTTCCTACCTACCTACCCTAACAATTCAAATTTCTTTCAGCTCAATCAATGTGAAATTTCGAATGTAGCTAATCATTTGTCTTATCTGATGTTTGATTTCTTTGACTGCATCGAAGTTCAGAACCACTATGATATTGTGATGACTGCAGGCACTGAAGTTGCCTCTAATCTTTATAGAAAAACTGAAACGCTAGAGAGTAAAACTCTTCCATGTAGTCAGCTATAGGATCCCAGAATACTTGATCAGCTTGATGATTCTTGTAACTATCTGGCTGTGCAAGCTGATTTTCAACAACAATGTACAGTTCCTCAATCGTGAAAGAGAAAGGAACCAGAATTCTTATCTTGTGTTCTGTCACAGAAAGCTTCTGAAAATAATGATCATGATTATGAAAACTATATGCCTGAATTTGACCTTCTAAATCTTCAATGTCTTTCTCAATGTCCTTAGCAACTTCATCCAAAAATTTCATCTTATCTTCTATCTTGCACTCAAATGATTTTAAAAATGAAGACAAGGACAAAGAAAAATTTTCATCTATTCCTTCATTAATATGATCCTCATTCCATTGTTTAAAACTTTGAATTGAAGGAGAGTTTGCCACCACATCTGATCTATCCATCCATTCCTCCACAAACATATACCAAAAGTCTTCAAATGACTTAATGGATTTGGCAGGAAAACTTTCAATCCACCGTTTACATTTCCCTTGAAATGAATCATAGAACAACATAATGCGAACATCCTCATGTTTAACTCTAAGAAGCTCAATAAAATCACAGAAATCTAATATATGCTTCACAGTTAAACTTAAATCTTCTCCATTGAATTTTGGACCATTCCTTAGAAAATATGCATCCTTGGGAAAATGATTTGGGAAACCATGAATTCCTGAAAAATTTATGCATGCATACCTTGAAATAAGAATGGTAGCATCTGGGTCCTTGATAATTCCAGTGGAATCACCATGAATCTATGAATTTTGAATTCTTCAACAATGGAGTTGCCAAGATAGATTTGCAGCCTTGAAAACCTTTCTGAGCTCCTGCTACCTTCAGAAGTTCAGCGACATAATTTTTTGGGAATGAGTAATCTTCAGGCTCCCGGCAGACGCACCAAAATTTTATCACAAAATCAAGCACTGAAGGGCTGCTGATCAGGTAGACTCTGTGTAACTGTTTCAGACCAATCTTTTGACTAAGGATTAGCCTCCCTAGCCTGAGAGGGCTCTCTCAAAAAGTTATTGATTTTGTTTGTTGATAAGAGGGCTAACTCTAGTAAAGTAAATTTAATAAACATGTTGGCTGGACAGACATTAAAAAGACTTCCATTGGGCTTATGGAGTTGATCATATTCAGTAAACTATAACACTGCTCATGCATAGAAGTCAGGGCATGTAATGTTTAAATACTCAAAACATCATCTCATAGAAACCTCAGTTTACAAATACACACAGGAAGTCAGAGCAGCATAAGTGAATTTTGAGTGATTGTGTATTCATGCAACTATAAAAACATAAAACATAAAGCAAAACCACATATCTTGAGCATTTGAAACACTGTAAGAATCCTGAGAAGATAAGCAACAAATTATATTACTAAACTGGGTTTTTACACAAGCCAAAGCAATACTCTGTTTCTGAAAATATCCAACCCCTGTTACAAAGATGATTCAGCTATATATAGAAACATGACTCTAACTACTTTGAGCTTCCTCCTCCAGCATGAGGGGAGCTCGATGACTGCCACTAATGACACCTATCTGCTTTTAACAAACTATTTAATACAACAAATGCTAACAGAAGTTCTAAAGAGTTCTAATTTGGTTATAACTCTAATTCTATCTTTTTCATAAATTGATTCCTCCTTGCAGCTTTGACATTTGGCTTCCTCTTCGTTTGGCTAAGATGGGTGTTTAATGTTCCATGTTGACCTTGAACGCTATACTTTCTCCACTCTCTAGAAAAATTGGGAGCCTATCCTTGCTTCTTGGCTTTATGGTCTTCAAATCTTCATGAGTCGGTTTTTAATTATTATCCCTCAAAATATGACGGTGGCCACGTTGTGATGTGCTGTCCACTGTTATGAAACCTGATTTGATGATGTGTCATCCACTATTTTGGGAACAAAAGGAACAATGCATTCAAGCTGTCTGATCCATGCTTTAATTTTCTTATGATATGACAAAATGCCACTTTTTGATTCAAACCACTTATTTCCACTTGTGTTATTCTGGTTGGCTGTTTTAAATACCAAAGTCTACACCTTCCATATAGCTAGGTAACTGGAGTTCAATAGCCTGTTACAGCATTTGGTCATTCAAATACAAGGCACAATCACCTATACCAATAGGAGCCAACTGGCCGAGCATGATGTTTTCTGTAACACCCTTAAGAGGGTCACCTTCAGCATAAATAGCAGCATCCAAAAGGATATCCACCGTCTCCTCAAATGAACATCTCATCATTGGCCCTGTGTCATTACGATTGATACCATGTCTAGTAATAGCCATCAAATGACCTCGATATGTCATTGTCACATAGAATAGCTAAATGCCTGTAGTTCACATATGACCCATCGAATGATATCACAAATCGAAGCTCATCCAGAAGAGCTTTCTTCACAGCCTCTATTCCCAGCACTTCAATAACCTCAATCAAGTGATTACTTGTTGTCCTAGTAGCATCTACATCTTCATGGCACATGACAGCTAACATATTGACACCCTCTGTATCTAGCATCCATTCTGTCTCAGGCTTAAATCCATCATTCTCATCAAACTTGTTGATTTTTCCAGACTTGATAAACACTTTATTGATATCTGGAATTCCCCTTAGAGCCATTTCTGCGTTGTCATCATTAAAAATGCATGTCAAATCATCATCAAACTCAAGGTTGATCTTTTCTGCAATGTCTGCCATACTGAATTTTTTATTTACCATCATCTCTCTGTTCAATTCTATACGGAGCAGCCACAGAGATATTTTTTCTGGTGCAATATCCTCATCTGGCATTTCATAATATGATTTAACAAAGTCAGCATCCTCCTCTATGATAGTACTCATTGGATCTGGATCATACCACACTTCAGTAGCCTCTGTAACACTTCGCAAAGTTGTGTACTCTAAAGCACACTGCACATTCTTTGCCTTTTCCTTTGTCTTGTTGACCTCAGGTTTTAGATACACCGATAGTGATGGTGTTTTTATTTTCTTTGCAACATTTATGATTTCCCTAAGTCTTGGGACACCAAGGGTAACATTCTTGGCAGTGACACCAGCATAATGGAAAGTATTCAGTGTCATCTGAGTAGCTGGCTCACCAATGGACTGTGCTGCAACACAGCCAATCATCTCAACTGGAGCTACTAAGGGCTGCAGGAAACGAGATTCAATCTCACCAACTACTCATTCAAATGCTTCCCTTGTGAGGTGGTACTCCTTCAGTACACATTTACTAGCAAATGTACTTCAAAGCAAAATATTGAAGAAGAGAGTGGCATTTTTCTGTGTCTCAATACTCATAAGGTCATCACCAGGAACAACCTTAAGTCTTTCCTGCAATCCGTCAATTGCTTCTACAATCTCCATGGGATGCATGTCTGAGGGTTTTCTCGCATCAATTTTGAAGGTCTTCTGGCTATTCCATATAAGTTTCTTAAGGTTTACAGGCAGAAGCCACGAGTTATCCCCACTAGGTGCAGTCTCCATACCTAGCTGTCGTCTATCTGAGTCCGGTTTCTACACTTCAGCATCAAACACATTCTGGAACTCCCTGATTGTTTTCAAATCTTCAACATGTTCTGGTAACATGTAACTCGGATTCCAATTTTCTTGATCAAGCTCATATTTATAAACATTTTCAAACTCCTTCTTTTTCATCTTAAGAGAATCAAGCTTTTGTGATTCAGTCCAAATAGCATCCATACCATCTTCACCATATAGAAATTGAATAACATCACCAAGTGAGTTCCTGACAGTCCCGTCATATTTAACCATGATATCCTACATTGCCTTTACAATACGCCTCTGTATGTAACCTGTTTCCGAAGTCTTCACAGCAGTTTCTATCAACCCTTCTCTACCTCCCATTTGAAGTAATGAAACTTCTCATTTAGCGTAAATGTATACATTTAGTTCAACATCTGCATATCGTGCTCTGGCCACCAACGTGTGAGCATGTACTCACAGCTACATGAACTTTGAGGCTTCGAGATTCAGAATTGATGACAAGCATACACGTAGGAGCTTGAGAGTATGCCACCTGTAAAATACATCCACCGCATAGCTATTTTGCATGATAGTTGCTATGGATTCGAACAAATCCCCAATTTTGTAGCGCAGCCTAAAACATGTTGCGTTGCGAAATTACAAAAAGGCTTTATGCGCTGCGGAAACACTTTAAAATTATCACATGAGCTACAAAATAACCTAAAAAGCTTTGTGACACATTGTAACTCATGCACAGTTTCACACATGGCTATGAGACAAGGATGACTGAGAATGACCAGTGATGGGTGAGAATACATAGTTGACTCAAGACTCTAAGGCAAACAAAAATTAAAACTTAGACTAGCACCGACCTTTACCATCAAACAAAAGTAAGACATTTGGCATTGAAATTTTGTCAGTGATAACAGTGGCTCCACTTGGGATAGTGTGCTCCTATAGTACACTAAGAACTCGTAGGTCCAGTGCTTTGTCCTTTTTATAACCAGCATGGATTTGCTTGACAAACATCCCCTTCAAGCTTCTTAAGGAATCTACATCTACTAAAAAAGAAATGCTCAGTCAACCTTGAGCTTATTTGCTTTTCCTACCTACCTACCCTAACAATTCAAATTTCTTTCAGCTCAATCAATGTGAAATTTCTAATGTAGCCAATCATTTGTCTTATCTGATGTTTGATTTCTTTGACTGCATCGGAGTTCAGAACCACTATGATATTGTGATGACTGCAGCCACTGAAGTTGCCTCTGATCTTTATAGAAAAACTGAAACGCTGGAGAGTAAAACTCTTCCATGTAGTCAGCTATAGGATCCCAGAATACTTGATCAGCTTGATGATTCTTGTAACTTTCTGGCTGTGCAAGCTGATTTTCAACAACAATGTACAGTTCCTCAATCGTGAAAGAGAAAGGAACCAACATTCTTTCCTTGTGTTCTGTCACAGAAAGCTTCTGAAAATAATGATCATGATTATGAAAACTATATGCCTGAATTTGACCTTCTAAACCTTCAATGTCTTTCTCAATGTCCTTAGCAACTTCATCCAAAAATTTCATCTTATCTTCTGTCTTGCACTCAAATGATTTTAAAAATGAAGACCAGGACAAAGAAAAATTTTCATCTATTCCTTCATTAATATGATCCTCATTCCATTGTTTAAAACTTTGAACTGAAGGAGAGTTTGCCACCACATCTGATCTATCCATCCATTCCTCCACAAACATATACCAAAAGTCTTCAAATGACTTAATGGATTTGGCAGGAAAACTTTCAATCCATCATTTACATTTCCCTTGAAATGAATCATAGAACAACATAATGCGAACATCCTCATGTTTAACTCTAAGAAGCTCAATAAAATCACAGAAATCTAATATATGCTTCACAGTTAAACTTAAATATTCTCCGTTGAATTTTGGACCATTCCTTAGAAAATATGCATCTTTGGGAAAACGATTTGGGAAACCATGAATTCCTAAAAAATTTATGCATGCATACCTTGAAATAAGAATGGTAGCATCTGGGTCCTTCATAATTCTAGTGGAATCACCATGAATCTATGAATTTTGAATTCTTCAACAATGGAGTCGCCAAGATAGATTTGCAGCCTCGAAAACCTTTCTGAGCTCCTGCTACCTTCAGAAGTTCAGCGACATAATTTTTCGGGAATGAGTAATCTTCAGGCTCCCAGCAGAAACACCAAAATTTTATCACAAAATCAAGCACTGAAGGGCTGCTGATCAGGTAGACTCTGTGTAACTATTTTAGACCAATCTTTTGACTAAGGATTAGCCTCCCTAGCCTGAGAGGGCTCTCTCAAAAAGTTATTGATTTTGTTTGTTGATAAGAGGGCTAACTCTTGTAAAGTAAATTTAATAAACATGTTGGCTGGACAGACATTACAAAGACTTCCATTGGGCTTATGGAGTTGATCATATTCAGTAAGCTATAACACTGCTCATGCATAGAAGTCAGGGCATGTAATGTTTAAATACTCAAAACATCATCTCATAGAAACCTCAGTTTACAAATACACACAGGAAGTCAGAGCAGCATAAGTGAATTATGAGTGATTGTGTATTCATACAACTGTAAAAGCATAAAACATAAAGCAAAACCACATATCTTGAGCATTTGAAACACTGTAAGAATCCTGAGAAGATAAGCAGCAAATTATATTACTAAACTGGGTTTTTACACAAGCCAAAGCAATACTTTGTTTCTGAAAATATCCAACCCCTGTTACAAAGATGATTAAGCTATATATGGAAACATGACTCTAACTACTTTGAGCTTCCTCCTCCAGCATGATGGGAGCTCGATGACTGCCACTAATGACACCTATCTGCTTTTAAGAAACTATTTAATACAACAAACACTAACAGAAGTTCTAAAGAGTTCTAATTTGGTTATAACTCTAATTCTATCTTTTTCATAAATTGATTTCTCCTTGCAGCTTTGACATTTGGCTTCCTCTTCATTTGGCTGAGATGGGTGTTTAATGCTCCATGTTGACCTTGAACGCTGTACTTTCTCCACTGTCTAGAAAAATTGGGAGTCTATCCTTGCTTCTCGGCTTTATGGTCTTCAAATCTTCATGAGTCGGTTTTTAATTATTATCCCTCAAAATATGACGGTGGCCACGTTGTGATGTGTTGTCCACTGTTATGAAACCTGATTTGATGATGTGTCATCCACTATTTTGGGAACAAAAGGGACAACGCATTCAAGCTGTCTGATCCATGCTTTAATTTTCTTATGATATGACAAAATGCCACTTTTTGATTCAAACCACTTATTTCCACTTGTGTTATTCTGGTTGGTTGTTTTAAATACCAAAGTCTACACCTTCCATATAGCTGGGTAACTGGAGTTCAATAGCCTGTTGCAGCATTTGGCCATTCAAATACAAGGCACAATCACCTGTACCAATAGGAGCCAACTGGCCGAGCATGATGTTTTCTGTAACACCCTTAAGAGGGTCACCTTCAGCATAAATAGCAACATCCAAAAGGATATCCACCGTCTCCTCAAATGAACATCTCATCATTGGCCCTGTGTCATTACGATTGATACCATGTCTAGTAATAGCCATAAAATGACCTTGATATGTCATTGTCACATAGAATAGCTAAATGCCTGTATTTCACATATGACCCATCGAATGATATCACAACTCAAAGCTCATCCAGAAAAGCTTTCCTCACAGCCTCTATTCCCAGCACTTCAATAACCTCAATCAAGTGATTACTTGTTGTCCTAGTAGCATCTACATCTTCATGGCACATGACAACTAACATATTGACACCCTCTGTATCTAGCATCCATTCTGTCTCAGGCTTAAATCCATCATTCTCATCAAACTTGTTGATTTTTCCAGACTTGATAAACACTTTATTGATATCTAGAATTCCCCTTAGAGCCATTTCTGTGTTGTCATCATTAAAAATGCATGTCAAATCATCATCAAACTCAAGGTTGATCTTTTCTGCAATGTCTGCCATACTGAGTTTTTTATTTACCATCATTTCTCTGTTCAATTCTATACGGAGCAGCCACGGAGATATTTTTTCTGGTGCAATATCCTCATCTGGCATTTCATAATATGATTTAACAAAGTCAGCATCCTCCTCTATGATAGTACTCATTGGATCTGGATCATACCACACTTCAGTAGCCTCTGTAACACTTCGCAAAGTTGTGTACTCTAAAGCACACTACACATTCTTTGCCTTTTCCTTTGTCTTGTTGACCTCAGGTTTTAGATACACCGATAGTGATGGTGTTTTTATTTTCTTTGCAACATTTATGATTTCCCTAAGTCTTGGGACACCAAGGGTAACATTCTTGGCACTGACACCAGCATAATGGAAAGTATTCAGTGCCATCTGAGTAGCTGGCTCACCAATGGACTGTGCTGCAACACAGCCAATCATCTCACCTGGAGCTACTAAGGGCTGCAGGAAATGAGATTCAATCTCACCAACTACCCATTCAAATGCTTCCCTTGTGAGGTGGTACTCCTTCAGTACACGTTTACTAGCAAATGTACTTCGAAGCAAAATATTGAAAAAGAGAGTGGCATTTTTCTGTGGCTCAATACTCATAAGGTCATCACCAGGAACAACCTTAAGTCTTTCCTGCAATCTGTCAATTGCTTCTACAATCTCCATGGGGTGCATGTCTGAGGGTTTTCTCGCATCAATTTTGAAGGTCTTCTGGCTATTCCATATAAGCTTCTTAAGGTTTACAGGTAGAGGCCATGAGTTATCCCCACTAGGTGCAGTGTCCATACCTAGCTGTCGTCTATCTGAGTCCAGTTTCTACACTTCTGCATCAAACACATTCTGGAACTCCCTGATTGTTTTCAAATCTTTAACATGTTCTGGTAACATGTAACTGGGATTCCAATTTTCTTGATCAAGCTCATATTTATAAACATTTTCAAACTCCTTCTTTTTCATCTTAAGAGAATCAAGCTTTTGTGATTCAGTCCAAATAGCATCCATACCATCTTCACCATATAGAAATTGAATAACATCACCAAGTGAGTTCCTGACAGTCCCGTCATATTTAACCATGATATCCTCCATTGCCTTTACAAGACGCCTCTGTATGTAACCTGTTTCCGAAGTCTTCACAGCAGTTTCTATCAACCCTTCTCTACCTCCCATTTGAAGTAATGAAACTTCTCATTTAGCGTAATTGTATACATTTAGTTCAACATCTACATGTCGTGCTCTGGCAACCAACGTGGGAGCATGTACTCACAGCTACATGAACTTTGAGGCTTCGAGATTCAGAATTGATGACAAGCATACACGCAGGAGCTTGAGAGTATGCCACCTGTAACATCCACCGCATAGCTATTTTGCATGACAGTTGCTATGGATTCGAACAAATCCCCAATTTTGTAGCGCAGCCTAAAACATGTTGCGCTGCGAAATTACAAAAAGGCTTTATGCGCTGCGGAAACACTTTAAAATTATCACATGAGCTACAAAATAACCTAAAAAGCTTTGTGACACATTGTAACTCATGCACAGTTTCACACATGGCTATGAGATGGGGATGACTGAGAATGACCAGTGATGGGTGAGAATACATAGTTGACTCATGACTCTAAGGCAAACAAAAATTCAAACTTAGACTAGCACCGACCTTTACCATCAAACAAAAGTAAGACATTTGGCTTTGAAATTTTTTCATTGATAACAGGTACTATGTTTCACTACAGGTGGTTAATTCTAATAATTGTGATGCTTTCATGGAGAGAGTCAGAAGATTCGCAGTTCCCTTTAATACCATCAAATGTTTGTGAAGTCACGAAATATGCCTCATTGTGGTATACCACTGAATCGACATGAGCACGAGATAACATGATGTTTTTTGTTTTATACCATATGTAATTACACATGTTGGTGAACCAACAGCCTTGTCTTTCACTGAACCTATATGAAGAATATAACTTTGTCATGAATTTTAAGGCCGAATTCCACATAATTTACATACATTTTCTCATAGACACAAGAAAGACATGGAATCCCCTACCTTATTTAGTGACAAAAGATGATCTCCAAGCACAGATATAGAAATGGCCTGCAGAGTGGACCACTGCATTAGAGACATAGACAAAGGATACTTCGACAGAGGAGGACATGATGTAGTTCAGGGAAGCGAGTGGGAAGGATAAGGATGCACAAGAGTCAAAACAAGAGGAGAAATATGACGAGGGTCACCAGGATCCTCCTGAAGGTTATGAGTAGAACATAATGTATGAAAAGACAGAGACAAACCCACCTATCGTATAGAAGAGGAAGGCACACACCAAAGCTGGCACAAGAAGCAAAAAGAAGTAGAAGGCAGATAAGGCAAAGGACATAATGCCATTGGTCCTCAATGATGGGGAATTAGACTAGATTAGGGACAAAATTCAGGAAGAAATGGCAGAATCATGGAATAAGCTAGAGGATCACTACGCCACACTTCTAACAAGTGTCTCAGAGCACATTTTAGTACTGAAGACATTGTCACAAATAGTCAATCAACCAGTGCAGGAAGAGGAGAAGATTGGAGAGGAAAGATCAGTAGAGCCTACACTTGTAGTATGGATAGCATCGATACCTATCAGATCCTTATGGTTTGACTCGGTTGAGGTACAACAAGAGGCCAAAGGGTGGAGGTACATGAACATGAACATCACAACAATGCCACTTTAGAGATTACATAAGCTGCATCTAGAGTTCATTGATGAGCTGAAGAAACGTGAAAAACTCACTTCGCAATTAAATATTTAGGTAGAGAGAGAGCGAGCTTTGTTGCAGCAGAAAATCAACCAGGTGATCCAGGGGAGGGATCAAGAAGTACAACAATATCATAAGTTTAAGGAGGTGGTTGAAGAAACATGTCTTGAGATTCCAAACATTGAGGTTTGAGAAGAGGAACCAGTGGAGGACAAGGTCATGAAGCCCAGCCTTGCAGTAAAAGGATACAAGGATAAGATTACAGACATGCAATTTACATATGATATGAGGATCAATGATCTACATATGAAGTTACAGCCAACCATACCAAAGAAAGTGCGAGAGTAGTGGAAGACCGACCTGAAGGCTACAATTTTCAGCGTCTCCGCAACAATGGAAGATCATGGGAAGCTATTGGATGAGATCTTATAGATCTATACTTTGTTGTAGGAAGATCTAAATGCATAGAAACTATAAGAGGATATTCAGCAGAAGAAGCAATAGCTAGAGGATATTCATGCAACTTTGAAGACCTTACCAATCTCACAGAAGCTTGCTTTGATAAATGAGGGGAATTCCCTCCAGAAGAAGATGGAGGAGCTTAGGAAGGACTATGACAGACAGAACTCAGCAATGGCAAGATGAGGCTCTCCAACTATCCCAAGCAATGGATGAGAATATTCAAGAGCTTTGACAAAGAGAGGAGGCAGTTATGCAAAAGGCTATGGGACCAATGACAGAAGCACTACTGGAGGAAGTGCACAACCATGCAATAGTTCAACAATGCTTACAAAAACATTACAGTGAAGATCAGAGGAAAATTGGCTAAGTGACTCAAGACGAGTCACATGTGAGCGTTGGGGACCTATTGGGTACAACCCAACTTGGCCTAGATTTTGGCAAAGATTCCACATTTTCTAGGGCAGAGCACACAATAGAGTGCATAATGGAGCAATGGAGTGCATTTCGATGAATTAAATATACGTGCAATGTCACAAGGGCTTCGGGGTGTGTCGAAGCCCCTCGTTTTTGCAAAAGAGCACAATTTTGTAAGGGATAACTGGTTTTGGGGCCACAATTCCTTGTTTTAAGGAGTCCATGGTATTTGGACCATTGTACTTTGATGATATGACCCTACAATGTAATAGTATATATAGGGTAAGATAATAAGAAGAGAATGATGAGAATTAATCAATGTTATGGATAAATTATTGTGACCTATAATTTGGTAACAAAGGAGAAGCTCTAGAGTTGAGTGCATAGACACCCAAAGAAGAGTCTGTAGCTGATTGCGAATACAACATGTTGTTCAAAGATTCATTATATTAAGCAACAATTCTTATTAAAATAGCCCTACACCGGGGTGAACCACGTTACATTGGTGTTTTGATGTGTATATTTTCTTATTATCTATTATAGAGTAGCAGTTATTATAGTTGCATTTTACTTCAACACAATGATTGTTTATGGTTTCATATATCATGTATAAGTGATTAATATAATGTAGAGAAGTGACTTATAAATGATAATAATAATATAACATAATAATACCACATATCCTAGTCCCTCAAGGCTGCAAAAACCTATTTCTGCATCCTCCCATAGTCACTTCAGGTGAGACTGCGATCTGCTTGCAGGTTATTGCCGAAAGGGCTAGTGATGAAGGGTTTTGTTGATACGCAGTATAGATAAAACTTGGGTCAGCCCAAATCAAGCCAACAAAACCACCAGAATGAGATTTTACACTTGATGCGACAAGCCACATGCATAAAGACAACATTTTTCCTATGTAATGAACGAGACCAAAGCACTCCAAAAAGATACATGAAATGAGTCTTAGTTTTTGCAACAGCAATGTATAGGACCAAGGAAGGCTTTGAAATTCAGCAAAGACCAAAATTTTTGAGCGTGTTGCAACCACTACAACACATACCCTCCAGTGGATTTATTAGCCCTACAAGACACATCCACTACTCTAAGAGTCTCAATCAACAAGCATCATGGGTTTTTCATCTAGCTATCATCGAAGTTTTTGTTCTCACTTAATTATCTCATTCTTCTGATATTTTTATCCCTCTTAGCAATGTTCTTAACCCTCAAGAACCTCTTGGCCTCATATTTCCCATGTTCCCCTTCTCTGCCCATGTGCATTAATTGTGTATGTTTTTCTAGACCTTCTCAGCTTCCTTTTTCTATACAGTAGGAGAATTCCCTCATTCTTTGTCATAATTGAATTGAGTATCCCCCCTCTTATTGGATATGAGGGTTCTATCATTCAAAGTGGTCTACATAGTCCAATAACATTGGGTAGTGTATTCCATACTCCTCATTAAAGTTTTTTCCTTTCTTTCTTTTACCATTGCGTGAAGAGAACATGGGCATGTACTTGTTTTGTAGATAAAGTAAATAAGATAGTCAACTCATTGACACCACTCAGTGATCCCATGAATGATTTTAAAACAACCAAATTCCTCAATCAATGTCCCTCCTCAAGCCATGGACTCCTTGTCCCTCTTTCATCCATTTTAATTTATAATTACATAACTACAAGGAAAATATTTTACAGGGGTAATTAACCTATAGGGGATGTCACAAGTCTTTTAGCCATTTTAATTTATAATTACATAATTACAAGGAAAATATTTTACAAGGGGAATTAACCTACAGGGGACGTCACAAGGCTACATAAATTGTGAAACTCATTTGCATCTAGTATTTGTGGTAGAAAAAAATTCCAAGATTCGAAGAAATATGGACCTTACATACTCAAGAAGAATCTAGACTCGTATCAAAAAGAAATATTAAGGGACCTCAAGAAGGTGACTCCCAAGAATTTTCAACTCATTCCAAGAAGGCTGGAGGTAGAAGAAAGTTTGATTTCCAAAGAAGAAATTCAGGTAGAAGACCTACTCCTCAAGAAAAGAAAGGTATGTCAAATATTAAATGCTATCATTGTCATAAATTTGGTCACTACAGAAATCAATGTCCTGAAAGATTGAATGGTAGAAAATGCAAGGGAAAGAAATATTTCTCTAGAACATATACTGATCATGATGAAAATCCAAATAAATACGAGAATGGAAATCTAGGTAACAAATATTTCTTCTTCTTCTATGCTCTTGCAGGTTCTATTGTAGATAGAAGTGACATTTTGTTGGTAGATAGTGATGCCTCAATACATATGACAAGATCATGAAAATATTACAAATCTAGTGGATAAGATATATTCATAGAAAGTAGAGCTTGGAGATAACAACAATTATGCAATCAAAGGTACTGGTTCATCATCCATTGAGTTGGAATCTGATGAAAACATTCATCTAAGAAACATACTATATGTACTAGATTTGAAAAATAATTTTCTTTCTACTTCATGTTTGGAAGATAAAGGATATATAGTAGCATTTGTTTATGGTCAATACCTTGTATGGCCCAAGGGATTAAGTATATATTGTGCTAAAGTAATAAGATTTCATGAAGGAGGGTTGTATAAAATTTTGGGAAAACCAACTCAAGCATTAGTATATAATGATATTAATCTATGTGAAATATGGCATAGATGATATGCTCATATTCACTACAAGGCCTTTCCAACACTAAATTAGATGGTTTCAGGTATTCCATAATTGTAGGTACAACATGAAGGAGTATTCAGAGTGTGTGCACTTGGAAAGAATGTCAAGAGATATTTTCCAAGCAGTGATAGTAGGTCCATTAAATAAATAATGGATCTAATTCATTTTGATGTATGCAGTCTAATGCTAGTAAAATATCTAGGAGGATTCTTGTACTATGTAACTTTTCTTGATGATTTATTCCATAAGGCATGGATCTACTTCATGAAGACAAACGATGAAGTCTTCAACAAACATCAAGAGTTGAAGCCCTATGTATACAACTTTATAGTGATGAAAATCAAGACTCTAAGATCATATAATGGAGGAGAATACACTTCCAAGGAACTCATTTACTTTTGCAAAGAAGATGGGAATAAGAGGTAGTTAATAGTCCCTTACAATCCCCATCAAGATGGAATTGTTGAAAGAAAGAAAAATTCCATTGAAAAAGTTTTTAAGGAAATGATTCATGATAAAAAATTTCCTATGTTATTATGGGGAGAAGCATTCATGGTAGTAGCCTATATTCAAAACATAAGTCCTCATCAAATATTAAAAGATAAGACTCCTAAAGAATCATTATCTGGCCAAAATCCATAGGTTGGACATTTGAAAATATTTGTTTGCCCAGTTTATATTCATGTACCCAATGAGAAGAGGACATAGCTAGACCCTTCAAGAAATAAAGGAATATTTGTTGGATACAATGAGTCATCAAAAGCCTATATGATATATGTTTCATGCTAATGACAGGTTGAAGTCAATAGGGACGTTACTCTTGATGAAAATATTTCCTATTAGATGTCCAAAGAAGCTCACAGGGACACCATTGATGATGATGATGAACATGTCGATAACAAGGAGGAAGTTTCAGGTCCTTTTGAACTTGTATAACTTTCTGTAGAACATCAAGAAGAGCCAGAAGGGACCAATGATCTAGGGGATCTAGTTATTGTTCCTAAAATCAAGAAAAGGCTAGCATGGCTTAGATCTCCCTTACAGGAAACAAAATGACAGGCATCTCCATGTGGCACCTTTAGGGAAAGTAAAAGGCCTAATAGATATTATGGAAATGCAACATTGATGACCAATCTCATTGATTTTGAACCTTCCAACTATGAGGAGTCATCTAATTAGAAAGTTTTTAAATATGTTATAATGGAAGAGTACCAATCCATTATGAAGATTGTGCCAAGACCTAAAGGGAAGTTAGTAGTATAATCCAAATGGATATACATGATTAAGCATCTAGGGGATCAAATTATTGACAAGTACAAAGTGAGACTCGTAGCTAGAGGGTTCTCCCAGAAAGAGGGAGTGGAAGAAGAAGTGTACATAGAACAATCTCAAGGTTTTGAGATACATGAGAAGGAGTCTCAAATTTGTAGATTAAAGAAATATTTGTAAGAACTTAAGTAGGCACCAAAAGCCTACTATTCGCAAATTAATGGCTACCTAACAAGGCTTGGTTTCTCCAAAAGTGATGTTGATCTAATTTAGTTCTGAGTATATTGTAGCCAATTTAGTGAGTTGTGAACTAATGTGGCTTTGGAAGGTAATCACAAGACTATTTGATCAAGTTGTAGAACCGATTTTGATTTATTATGACAGTCAAAGCTACATGAAGCTTTCAGATAATTTAGTTTTCCAAAATTTTGTATGGAGTGGGGAGAGGAAAAAAGTTCTGAAAGGTGAAAGTATTTGGGTGATGGTATTTTAAGCAAGGGGGAATATTGATGTGACATTCATGGGATTGGAGCTTGTGAATTAAACTAGTATGCCAATTACTAAAAGGGAATTGAACCATTGTGTAACTAAAGGGATGTAAGAAGATGAAGGGTTGCAATTAACTCATAGAGATGACCCACAAGAAATTAAATTACATGATGGAGTAAAATACATGAATCATCTTTTTCTGTAGTATGAATCATGTCAAATGGTGATGTCTAGCTTAGTTATTAAACAATGATTTGTTAAAAATTAATGTGGTTGTTAGATCAATTTTTTGCGTGCATGGATGAGTTTGAGTTAAAAGAAATGTTTCAGTGGACTTTTGATAGCCTTCTAGGTAGTGGAAGAATGATTTGATCCATTGATACGTGGGTTGGAAATCACAGGGCCAATCTTGGCCATCATATTTATTTTTTTTAATTTTAAAGAAAAATTAAAACTTTAATTGTTCCATTTAATTTCACAACTTGAGAATTCAGTGTAGTGGTAAAACGTTTCAAATTTCGTTGGAAGTTCTTAATTAGTTATTCAACATTTTTGACAACCCTTAATTAGGAAACAATTTCACTACCACATGCCGACATTCAATTGGTCCACCTGGTAGTGTATTATTGGTCAACATTACACAATCATTACCTAGTTGTTCACCATGTCACCCTGTCTAGTCAATAGTCCACACTAATCTTCCATGTAAGCCTACTAAGTCGACATCCAAATTAGCAACTGAGTTTCCACGTGACACTCTTGGGTGATGCCACGTGGCACTCCTTGGTGCTGCCACATGTCACCCATGCCTCGATTTTTACTGTTTTGCTAAAACTTCAAAAAACCATAATTTTTTCATACGATGTCCATTTGAGGCGATTCAAGCATCGTTGGAAAGATCTCAGAGATCTATATGCGATGACATAGGTTTCAATAGCATTTGAGACCACAAAAATGGACAATTTTTTTTATGGATTTTACAACAATTTGACTTGGAAAAAACATTAAATCATTACAAACATGTTTCTGATATGAATTTTCTTTAAACTGATTTTTGAATCACTAAAATTTGATATCAAATGAAGAAATTATCAATGAAACACTACAAGTAGTCCAAGGTGCACCACTTCCTTACTGGTAAAAAAGTTCATTTCATTTTAATTTATCTTCCTTGAAATTGTTTTATTAGCACTATTTATGATTTTTTTGCATATATATATCATATGAAGAGAGACTGATCACCCCTCTCCTTTGAGAATCTTACGTTTTATTGCAGATTAATGCTAAGTTTTTTAAGGTTCCGGCATGATCAAACAAGATCAATTTATGCACAAGTGGTTTTCAAAGACCAATCTAATTTTAAAAAAGAACACAAAGAAGTAACGTCCATTTCAAATCACATCCATAATACCATTTATACTCGTTCATTTGCCTCTTTCTAAGCTTATAGTCCATCCATCAATTTCCATCTTCCTAGAGCATAACTTCAAATCATGTTTCACTCTTTCTAGCCTCCCTTACATTTCATCCCTAACCCATGAATAAAGTCATTCAAATCACTTACAATGTTGAGTTACCTCATTTTCCTTTTCATTTTGCAAATAAAACCTGCTTCATAAATGCAAATCTTTCATCTATGGTCCTCTAAATCATTGCTTTATGCTCATGTTAGATGATGAGGTATTCATTAAGGCCCTCCTTCTAACAAGTCTTTACCCATCAACTTCAACACATTACTGGGGTTTGAGACTAGAGTTATTTTTAGTACCTTGAGGCTTGCATGCCTTAATGACAAGTTCTCTTGCTGATGAACAACAAGAATATATCAATGTCCCCTATTTGTCAGATTTTTTAGGTCACTAGACTTTAACTCATTTATTCGTAACTGTTAAGATTTAATTGGGCATCTTGACCCTCATTGACATTAATGGTGAGTAGTCTCGTGTTGTTTAATGACATTCATTAATGGTTGGTAATCCAACAATTTCTTTCTATGTTCAACATCAACAAAATTTATTCACATAGAAAATACTACCATGATGCAGATATGAATGAAGACTATATGGTTCCATGCCACTTACAACAACTTGTACCAGTGTTCCAATAAATCAAAATTTAGCTCCAAATTTTAACACCAACAGATTGGTTCCAACAATAATATGGTACAAATGTACCAATTTCAGATCTCATTCTTTGTTCATACAACCAAGAAAATCATATTGTTTCACTTCAAGATCGATGATCCAACAGTAGCAACCAAAATTATTCCAACCATACAAAGATCCCTCACATGCATAACTGAAGACCTTCTTAGGTAGGTGAAGGTATGTTGTTTTCCACTCTTTAATCAATAATTCCTTGAATGCTAAAATACATGTATTTGGAAAAATTCCCTATTTGTTGTTACATATCCTTCCCTATTTCATGCAATTCTATGACTTCCTTATTTGCTACATTTTCCAAGGATATAAAGACCTTAAGTTTGGGGGGGCGGGGGGGGGGCGGGGTATGTATTTCATCATTCCCTATATTCATTACACTATTTGTTGATCCCATATTTCATAACCTCGTATACTATTGACCAACATGTTTTTCCCAATTGAAAGTTGTTGTTTGTATAAACACCTTGATTGATTTCCATAATGCATCATGGTTTTCATATGAATCATATGTTCCTAAGAAAAACTAGCATGTGGAGAATGTTGCAAATAATTTTTGTAGTGATAGAAACATAAATTTTCAATAAGTTATCCATAATTTTGTAGTTTCCCATACATAGCCTATTTAAAGAGCATGTTTTTCATAACAATTTCGAGCAAATGAGGCTAAAACGATTGAATCGTTAATGCACACATTACCGAATCATCATTTAGAATGTATTCATATGGTTGAATTTTCAAGATCATTATTTGTTATAGTAAGAAGAAGAGTAAAAAGGAAAGCGTTGTCATACAAGAACCAACACTTGCAATATTTATGTTTTTCACACAAGAACCAACCATAAGAAAAAATGTTGCTACACATCAGAAAAGAAGACTCCATCACACAATTCAAGAAAGGCAATGCAAGGATTGCATGAGGGCATGCAACACCTTCAGTTGGGGGGAATGTTGGGTTGCCCAAATACTATATTTTTACCAAGCTTTCACTTCACTTTTAAACCATACTTCTCTTTTCCATATCCTCACGTTAAACTATATTCATGATTACATCGAGTTTAGACTTATTATTTTCCAATTCATATGTTTTAGTATTTTTGAATGAATTCATGATTAAATATTGGAAAAATAACACGTGTTCACTTATATATGAAAGTGGTATGAGTTTCATGATGTTTTTAGGCATATTTTAAGACTTCAACAAAGTCATATTTGACCACCAAGCCTCAAATTCGAATTTATTCTTCAACCCCTTGAAGATTTGATGAAGATTTGGGAGATTCCTTCATGCATACTTCAGGGAGAAGAATCATGGAAGTTTTAATAATATTTATTATCAAAGTGTAGGTTTTAACCCTGTACAGAAATTACTTGCATACGAATTCTAAATCACAGGAAAAATAAAAGTGTGAGAGCATAACACATAAAACACATATACATAGAGATTTCCCACTAGATCCCAAAACTGGGACTACCAGCTTGATTTTTCATTATATTCCTTTCAATGTTACAATACAT
>APFE030687228.1:0-30277 GCA_000404065.3 Pinus taeda | reverse complement strand
TCCTTCTCGAACACTGTCTTTACACCTGCATCATCCAACGTGCTTACAGAAATCAGATTTCTGGCCAACGCAGGAATATGCAGAACACCCGGAAGGGTTCTAACCCTTCCACCTTGCAACTTCAACTTTACTTTTCCGCGACCAATGATTCTAGCCTTCCTATCATCTCATAAGAAGACATCACCACCATCGTATTTCTCATACTCGCAGAACCACTCTCTATGGGGAGTGAAGTGAAAGGATGCACCTGAGTCAATTAACCATGCCTCATGATCTACATGTGTACTTGAAGAAGCCAAGTACACATCCCCACTTCATCTGAGGTGGTTTTCGCCTCTTCAGAAGGAGCATCATCAGATCCCTTTCCTTTATCAGGAGTTTTAGATTTACACACCCTTCTGAAGTGCCCTTCCTTTCCGCATTTCCAGCACACCACCTTTATAGGTTTTCCTGGAGATTTAGATCTCCCACTCAATGACTTTTTTTTGTTTCTGTTCTAGGACCGTCCTCATACAGACAAGACATCACCGTTCTGGCTGTCCATATTTTTCCATCTCATCTCCTCCGTCAGCCAAGGCTGAGACTATTTCATCAAACTGCAAATCAGTTGCATTGCTACCTATTGCAATAACCAGACTATCCCATGAATCTGGTAGAGAACACAATAGACTGATGCACTTATCTTCATCTGAAATTTTAATATCAGCAGATGATAACTGAGTTACCACAGTATTAAACGCATTCAGATGCTTTGTCACCAAGTCTCCATCTTTCATCCTCAGGTTATACAGCTTTTTCTGCACGAATAGTTTATTCACCAGAGACTTAGATTGGTGCAAAGTCCCTAACTTGTCCCATAGAGCCTTCGCTGTAGCTTCCCCTGATACATTCAGTAATACTGAATCTGAGACACACAATCATATTGTGCTCTTTGCCTTTCGATCCAACTTTTTCCATTCTTCATCGGTCACTCCTGTTGGTTTAGTATCCGGATCTACCGCGATCCACTAATCTTTATCCACGAACAGATCCTCCATCTTGAGTTTCCACAACTCAAAACTCTGACCATTGAACTTCTCAATCTCTATCTTTCTGCTGCTCGCCATCTTCTTTCACCACCAGAATCAATCTCGCAGATCTCCCACTGAACAACGTCTACCACAGGCCCGAGCGAAACCCCTCAGTAACAAAGGCGTCCCCTTGAAGCTAAAACAACTCTAATACCAAATGTAGGTTTTAACCCCGTACAGAAATTACCTGCATACGAATGCTAAATCACAGGAAAAATTAAAAATGCGAGAGCGTAACACATAAAACACATATACACAGAGATTTCCCACTGGATCTCAAAACCGAGACTACCAGCTTGATTTTTCATTATATTCCTTTCAATGTTACAATACATATTTATACATGCCGAAGCATCCACTACCATGGACCAAAAACCATCGCGTCCAAAACCATGGACCGAAAAACCATAAGTAGGTTCGCCCAACCTAATATAGGGTCCAAAAAAAATTTCCCGGGGTGCTGCCCCAGACCCCATAGAGGGTGGCTACCTGCCCCCCAGACAGGGGGGGTTGCCACTCCCCTTGTGACCCCCCTACTACACAATCGAGGCAACACAGGGGGGGCTCCACCCCCCAGTTCACTATGTAGGTTAGTCATGGAAAGAATATAACACAACCCAACACAAAGAATATTAGATATTTATGAGGAGTTGTATAGATGTTACTTGCTAAGTGTTAGCAAATGGTGGTAGCCACATGAGATATTTGTGGATTTATGAGAGATCTGTGGATCTCAAATCTTAGTTATCTTAAGTTTATGTATAAATAAGAGTTCCTCCTCAGTTCCAAGGAGAGGACTCTTGGAGCATGTATCCAATTAATGATGGAATAGAATAAAGTATCCTTTTACATAAATTTCCATTCTATGTTTTTAGATCTAAATTTATTTTAATGTAGTGTATGAATTTATGGAATAGTTTGTCACTTTTCTCTTAGTAAAATTGATCTCACTCCAAACGGATCAAGGAAGCACTTTATTTCACTATAAATAGTTGTGAATATTGGTTAGAGTTATATGTTGGGTTGTAATCTTGATTGTTGATAGATATTGTGAAACATTATGAAGAGACCTCCTGTAAGGGAGCTTAGTGTATTCTTGTTGTTGGGATGGGGTCCCTGGGGTTATGTTTTTGTCAAATTTTGGGTTAAATTTTGTATAAAATGTAAAGTCTCCATGAAATGTGGAAGCAGAGCGTGAAGATAGTATGAGTCAAAGGGGCTTAGTGCCTTAGGTGGGTAAGTGATAGGGAGGTTTTGAGACCCACCCATGGTCTGCAGACCATGGTATTGTAAGCTAAAATGCTATATATAAATGAGTCATAATGATTTTAAAGAGGTAACTAAGATAGAAGATTATTGTTTTGGTAAAGAAGCTAAGGTAGGAAAGGTTTGTTTCCTGCACTTAGGCGAAAGGGGAAGGCTCCTATAGTTGAGTGCGCAAATACCTTGGTAAGTCTGCAAGCTGAGTGCGCGGGACCTTGTAGCTGAGTGCCCACAGAAAATAAGTCTGTACTTTGAATAAAATCTACTAAAAGACAGTTTTGAAGACATATTCTATTTATTTGCATCTATGCATTTATTTCTACAATTTTATGTGCTAACTCTGTTATTGAAAATATATGAAATAATTATTAATTTATGCATGAAAGTAGAAGATCTGTAGAATTATGCATGTTATAACTATTTAAGGACCTTCATGAAGGTATAAATACTATGTATAAGTTTTATTATTATTAACTGTTCTCGGAAGATTAAGGTTCGCAAAGACAGAAATAAGCCCTAAGGATCGTAGGAACCCTTCACACAGACCTTTGGGTGCAGAAACCTGGTTCTGCCATCCCCCAATATTGCTTCAGGTGAGACTGCAACCTGCACTATGCGGATTGTTGCTGAAAGGGCCAGAAGTTAGGGTTTGGTTGGTTGCCACAACTAACGTTGAACTTGGGTTAGGCCCCATCAAGCCAACAAATGGTTCCACTGTCGGGACTGAGATTTTGTTGAGGAATGTGTGCTAAGTGGTTCCCCATGAAGAAAGAAACTGAGAAGCAGGTTGATCCAAACTGTATGCATTTGTAGCACATGAGAACACAAATTCACACTTATCCAAGGAAGAGTGGCTAAACAGATACCTGTACATAGACGAGCTTGAAATCTTATTATGCTCTTTTCCTTGTGAATTACATGAATGACTATCGAGGTTAGCGAATAGTTAGGGTACGTGGAATCTTGATGACCTTATTATGTGGACCCCATAACCAGTGAAGTGCTTGGAGGCTTCAGAAAATAAAATTTCATGGGTCATTGCCCACTAGATCGATCATATCTTAGGAGGATTCATCACTGAGTTTGCGATTGATACGACCATTAGCTATAGTGAAGCAGACCATAGGTTCTTCAAGGGACAAAGAGGTAAGTAGTTAAAATATTTGAAGACATGGATTAAGATACTATTGTGTGGAAATTGGTTTATGCCATTACATTGATGTTTTGGACTACGTGAAGTGGAAAACCTTTAGAAGAACCGAAGAATTAGGCTTTGAATATAGTCCACTCTTAAGATCTCCTGATAGCAACAACGAAGGAACTATTCTGAGAACACCATGAAGGGCAATACAGATAGTAAGCTAGGGTATTCTAAGGATACCCCATCTATCCACTCCACCACCACCGCCGACTCCGCCACATACATCTACACCTCCACCTCTGCATCAGCCATTCAACATGGAAAACACTATGAATATGTCGATCTTTAGAGGGTGGGAAGTGAGGACCTCTAACAATTCTGGTTCGTTGCTGATGCCATGTGGAATGCACAACAAATTATTGATGATAATATGAAGAAATCACAGTTGATCACAATGTTGCAGTACATGCAGTGAATTGGTATATAAAGTTATGTACAAATAAACCTAGCACGATGATGGTAGAGACTTAGCAGGCACTGAACAATGAGTTTAAAAAGCCTAAACCTTAGGCATAGTCTGTAACAAAGTTAAGGAAATACAACAAAGGGTAAATGAGTCCACGTGGGACTTCGATCAGAGCATAAAGTGCCTGATCTAGTAAGCTAATATGTCTATCATATATTCTCAGCATAGGGACTGGTACATCGCTTCTCTCCTTCCCTATCTAATATTACCATTATCACAACAGAAATGTGGAGGATGTGGATATCGCCATGAGGTTAGAAGCCTCACCAGTGCAAGATATGAACATTAGAGTACAACATATTTAGTTTCAACTAGAAAGCCTACACATGGAGTTGCAAAGCTTGAAGACAGGAAAGGAATCTCAGCCTAAGGTGCGTGTAGAAGATTGGTGCATAAAACGTAAATACAAGGGAGATAATAAGGATCATTGTCTTGTTTATCAGAATTATTTGATTAGACGAGGTCATGTTCCTTTGAAGCCTGAGAGAATTGTGGGACCAAGCCCAGGAGTACCCTTATGGTGCGCTATCTTCCAGATAGTTGGGAAGCACATGAATAACCATTGTCACTTTTTGCAAAAGTTTGTACAGACTCCACAATAGTTGTTTTGTACCATTTGTAAATCGGTTGGGCATGATGAGAGAAACTACCAAAGCTATGATTTAATGATGGATTAGACACCAACATATTGAATGCAAGCAGAAGCCTGCCTCAAGATCAGGGCGCGGAGGATTCCAGGCCATGGAAGAGGAGGAGGAGGAGGGGTTGGAAGAGGTAATAGACAAGTTATTTTCTACAACTATGGAGAAGAAGAACATTTTGCGTGTGACTGTCAGAACCAAATGCATCCATCTTATTAGTATTGTAGACATTTTGATCATGTGATAGAGGAATTCCCGATTCTGATAGCCAAAATGCAGGAGAAAAAGACTTAACGACCCACACAAAATATACAAATGATGAGGAAGGAGCCTCGTGAAGAGGACCATCACATCGATGTCGTGACACGAAGTGGTTTTTCCTTAGGAGAAGATAAATGAAAGAATCTAGAAAGTAAAGGCTAGGTGCAAAAGGCCGTTGAAAAAAAGGTCGGATTTGATCTCAACATGGCTAGTGAAACTTTTATGGAATCTAAGAAGAACTTTACTAAGGATTATATGTTAGGATGTTAGGATAAATCGGTTGGAAATAATGAAGCAGAGGATGTGGATCCCTCACTATTGACTACTTTTCTTAAAACTTGTATGAAGCTGTTACAGGATAGGAAGGTAGTGGAAGGGCTCTAGGAGATAATCAACAAATGTATAGGTAAACTCAAGAATCTTCCCGAACAATGTGCTGTGAGGAAATTAGGTAAACATAAGAAGCATACAAGGTGCAAAATGAGGCTGACCTCACAGATTGGAGAGTACGAAATGGATCAAGTCATCTTGGATCTGGGATCCAATGTGAATGTGCTGCTAAAGTAGACATGGGAAAGGATGGGAGAAATACACTACAGAGGTCTCTTATACAGCTACGCATGGCCAATCAACAGAAGATCATTTCTATGGGGTGCCTGTACGGGGTAACAATAGTCATTGAGGGAGAAAGCACTCGGGCCGACTTCAAAGTAATTGAAATAGTGGATGACAACAATCCTTACCTTGCACTATTAGGAATTGATTTGGCCTTCGACATGGATGTTGTAATTAATATGAAGAAGTGAAGGATGAAATTTGAGAAGAATGCACTTTGGGTTACTGTCCCATTGGATCTGGCTGAAGGAGCATGCTACAATGAACTAGTTCTCAACTATGACGAGGAAGACTATTTGGATCAAATATACAAGATCACTACATGCGATGAAGATTGGACCAATTACACTGCTAATGGGAAAATTACATGCAATAGATATAACTCATGTACCTCGGATTTAGATGAATAAGCTGAGCACTGGAAGAATAAGTTGCACGAAGTCTCAAAGCTACGCTGCCATATGATGACAAAATCACTTTGTTGCGTATCTACAGAGGTATGAATTCTACCTTATTATGATGGTCTGAATTATGTTAACTTTTTTTTGGATCAGTTTGAAAACAGGTGCTAGAGGAATATCAACTGCAATCACTAGATCTAGTACTACGCCTGCACGATTGTGAGGGACACATAAGGATAACTTATCTAACTAGAAATAGTACAAGAGAATGATGAAGCTAAGGTTTAGGTACATGAACACCCGCCTGACAGAGAAATACTCAGGCAAGGATGATCTGCGCAAGCATTTGGCGCGATGGACTAAAGCTTGGGGGTGGGAGACTCAACTTGAACGGGTACATATCTTTTGTCACAACCTAGATATAGTTCCGATGCACTGGTACTTAGAGATGGAGCTACACCATGGGACAGCTGAGTAGGACATCCCAAGGGAAAGTTTCTTGTTAACTTTCAACTTTGAGGATGGATTTGGATGTATTGATGAATCTAGGTAATTAAGGCTGTAATCTTCAGGATTCCCAAGGAGCCAGTAGAATGGGTTCAAACGGACTGGAATATACAACTGCACCATGTTCTAGAATGCCACAACGTGACTACAAAATAAGAAGAAGAGGATCCATGAAATATCAACACTATAGAGTCTGAGGGATAGCGCGAGTTTGAAGGACCCAAAGCAGCAAACCATGATCTAAGCAAGTGAACATTAGATCTGATGCGTAGCCTAAGTTTGCAAAGATAGGTGATTTTTGGGATGATGATACAGTTGATAAGGTTGTGGAACTAATATGCAAATACCAGGACTTATTTCCTACCAAGTCCTCGGATCTGAAGGGAACAATAGGGGATTTGGCTGTAATGAAGATCACCTTAGAGCCTGGTGCGAAGCCTGTGAAATAGAGACCTTACTGTCTAAATCCAAAGTATAAGGAGAAGGTGCATAAAGAGATGGACAAAATGTTGGAGGCTAGAATCATTGTGCCGTTGGAAGAATCTAATTGAGAGAGCCCCATGGTTGTTCAGGAGAATAAGCAACAAATGAAATCAGGATATGCGTAGATCTGAGGAAGCTCAATGATGCATGCGCCCATGAACCATTTCCAACACCATTTACATATGAATTCTTGCCTATTCATTCACTAATGGGTTATTAGGGTACCAACAGATTATGATTGCTCTAGAAGACTGCAGAAAGATCACTTTTGTGATAGAGGGGGGGTGCTTCCAGTACATAGTGATGCCATTCAGGTTGAAGAATGCACCCATGATCTTCTAAAGGGTGATAATTGCAGCTTTTAAGGAGTTCATCCATAAATTCTTAGAAGTTTATTTTGATGATTGGACTATGTTTTGGTTGGTAAAGTGCCACGTTACAAGTCTATGACTTATGTTGGATACTTGTTGTAGATACCATATTTCCATGAATTTGAAAAAAAAAAAATTGTGTGCCCTATGGGATATTTCTAGGCCATGTGGTATGCAAGCAGAGATTATTGGTAGACCCTGTGAAGATAATTGTTATTGTCAATTTAGAGGCTCCAAAAAATGTAAACCAATTGCGTGTAACCCTGGGCCACATAAGATATGATAGGAAGTTTATCAAAGCTTATGCGTAGATCACTTCACTAATGGAGAAATTACTAAAGAAGGACACAAATTTTTGCTGGGATGAGGAGTGTCATAACAGATTGGATGTTTTAAAGGAAAATATGGTGATTTCACCCATTTTTGTGTTCCCAAACTGGAAGAAATAATTTCATGTTCATGTGGATGCCTCCTATAATACATTAGGTGTGGTATTGACCCAGACAGGTAAAGGTGAGATTGATCATCCTATATGCTTCGCGAGAAGGAAATTATCAAAGAATGAGAAAAACTACTCAACTATAGAGCACGAAGGGTTGGCGATGGTGTATGTTCTACAAAAATTTAGACATTACCTATTAGGCTCACACTTCAAAATGTATACAGATCACTCCACTCTCAAGTACCTGGTCAAAACGCTTATGTTGGGGGGGAAAGATCCATAGGTGATTGTTTATTTTTCAATAATATGTCTTTGAGGTGATTATGAAGCCCAGACGACTGAATGTGGGACCATATCACTTATCCAGAATTGAGACAGGTGAAGAGCCCACTAGTTTGGAAGAAGGGTTGTCGAATGCATAACTCTTTGTTGTACGTGTCGCATATAATCACTTGGTTGACATAACCATGTTTTAACCATTGGCACAGCCCCAAACATATATTCTACACAATAAAGAAAGGAATTGGTGGTCCGTGTGACTGATTTTCCTATGATTGTTGAGCACTTGTATAAGATGGACTCTGGTGAAATATTGTGCCGATATGTTTCGAAGTTTGAATGATCCATTATCCTCACTTAAGAACATGGAGGAGTGGCAGGAGGACACTTGCTGGTGCAACAATTGTGTAGAAGATCCTTCGCGTAGGTTTGTGGTGGCGTGGCCAATGGTGCATAAGGATTCTAGGACATATTGTAGGGCATGCGATGCTTGTTAGAGGATAGGGAATCTATTGCGGAGGGACGAAATTCCATAAAACCCATAGATTTCTTTGGAGGTTTTTGAAAAATGGGCCATTGACTTTGTGGGTCTGATACAACCACCAAGGAAAAGGATGGGTGCATGCTACATTATTACTGCAACCGAGCATTTGTCACGATGGGCAGAAGCACAACTGGTCAAAGACTGTAGCACTACTATAGATGCAAAGTTCCTTTTCAACTTTGTCTTAAATTCATTTGGTTGCGCAAAGATATTGATGATCGACAGGGGTATGCATTTCTTAAACAAAACTATTGTTGTGATTCTAGAAGAATTTCAAGTTTACCGCCAGAAAAGCACACCCTATCATCCTCAAGCTAATGGTATGATTGAAACATTAAATAGGATCCTGGAGAGCACATTGAAGAAGGTATACAACATGAAAAGGAATGATTGGGACGTACACATACCAAAATTGCTCTAGGTATATAAGACAATCTGTAAAAATTTGATAGGCCAAACTCCTTTTATGTTGGTTTACGGGATAGAAGTTCTGATGCCCATGGAGTATATTGTACTAAGTCTATGGATTACGAAACTAACTGATATGTTTGATCACAACACTATGGAGGAGCATCTCATGTAACTAATGGAATTGGAGGAAGATAAGTTTTTGGCAGGATTTCACCAGCAGGTGCAAAAGGAGCATGAAAGGCCTGACACGATCGACATATTAAGCAACACACCTTATAGGTGAATGATTTAGTGTTACTTTATGATAAAAAATTCACAAAGTTTGCTGGAAAATTTCAAATGCATTGGTTGGGGCCATATGTCATGAAAGAAATTAAAGGTGGTGGTGCAATTCAACTTGCGAAACTGAATCGAGAGATATTCCCAGGAAAAATTAATGGAAACTGGTTGAAGTTGTACAAGGATGATCCTACCCCTCCACGATGACTATATGATGATGAGATAGTCTTAGTACTTCAGGTAGCTGCAAGTAGGTACGGGACTTTAAACTACTTTACCCCAATCGTGAATAGATGAAGAAAAAGGGTTGTGCGATGGAAGAAAGAAGGGCATCAAGGGGAGCTGAACCAAGGAAAGTGAGCTATGGGGATGGGTGCCATGCAAACCAGTAAAAAATTATCCATTGAATATATCTTAGATTATTGGATGGTAAATTTTCTATTAGGTGGAGTGGGGAGGCCACATTTATTAGGAAAATCTTTAGCAATCTGCCACCAAAGGAGCATTAGTGATGTGGTTTTGGAGGGAGCGGTTGGATTCAAATTTGAAATCACCTATAAATCTAGAATTTTTCCCTACATTAGAACACTTTTCTCTATGAAAATTGATTGTGAGCTTTCTCGCCTTGTGTTGCACCAAGAGCTGAATTCTATGTCTGAGCCTGATTGGGAAGAGATTTTCTCTTGACCAAGGTTAGCTAACATGCCTGAAACTTTCCGTAAGGCCTTCCAAGACAGAATGACTGAAACTCACCCCGAAAAAGTTGCAAGTTCTGAAGTCAAAACCTATTAAGTCACACCCCCAAAGTTGTGCCTGCAATGGCCTAAACCATCTGTAACTGATCATAAACAAAATAAACCAAAGTCTATTCTGGTGAGGTCATTGCTAAGGTAGAAGGAAAAAATGGACAAGTCACAGTAGCCAACTGAGACTTTGGAATTGGATGAAGAATTGTTACATGTAGGCATCAAAGAGATGGATGTCGAGGATGATGAATAGATAACGAATCTTCGGAAGTACATCCCATCGAGGAAGGGCACAACTAAGGTGTCGAAGGACCCAAATAATGCAAAATTTATGGTATCCACACCGTTGCTACTTGAAAAAAGTGGTATTTTAGGGTGCACTACTAGGACACATCCCTACATTAAAGTTGGAAGACTTGGATCTCGGGGATCATGAAAATTTCCCTCAATTGGCACTGACAAACTATTTGTCAAAAATACACAACCCAGAGACTAGAGTCACGCAATTGGAGACCATGAAATGGGTCAATGGTGTTGAGGCCGTGGGCCTCCTAAACATGCTATGGGGTCCACATTTCAACCGCACAATCATCAACACAATGTATATCTGATAGTTTCTCATGCTGGTACACAATGGGTGTCTTAGGTTGGGAGAGTTTTTATGGGAAAACTAGTGTCTTTTTGATCAACTAGCCCTCTAGGTTTGGCAGCTACCCTAGAAACAATAGTTTAAAGCAATTCATGATTTCTTCTATGTATAATAGATAAGACAAAGACAAAGGAACCAACCTGGATCTTCCGCTTAACTCCTTGTTTGATATCTCTCCCCCTTGGCAGAGCTTGCAACTCCTCTCTGTACTTATCCCGCTTGGAGAGTACCTGTAGAAACACAGTAACAAAGAACCGTCAAAGCATCTTGATCTATTATATCATAATCATTATGGAATCAAAAATATAATGAACATACAATGGCATTCACAAATTATAACATTCATAATTGCACAGTTATATGGAAGAAAACTCGAAGAACTTTATTATATAGAAGGGAGAATTACAACCTAGTCGTCTGATCCAACATCATCCTCCCAACATGAAGCCCTCTTCACCTCATGAAATAGCAAGATCACACCAACAATACAATGCTCTTTATCAAATACAAACTATCAACACTTCCTTGCAAATTACAAAATTCCAGCCCCTTGATCTCTCAGATGAGGGATCCATTTATAGATGTGTGCAAGGGTGTGAGTCATCTCTAGGTTTTTTATTAGTGTCATTCCACTTGTTGAATTTGGTTCCACTTGGATATTTCTTGGACCTCTTACTCATCCCTGGGCGAGTTTAGAGAGGCAAGTGTCATAGGAGAAGTTTCTAGAAGATTCCATGAGCATCCACCTAGCAAAATGTCTCGGACATTTTTCCATCCTCGCTCATTGCACCCTACAGAAGGCCTCATCTATATGCATCACACTTGGTTAGTGTAGAAGTCAGTATGCATCGCACCCTAATAGTGGAGCAATCAGTATGGTCCAGTTTAGGCCAATTCTGGATGGTTTTTCAGGTGGAACTTTTGGGTAATGATGTAATCAGTTGACCATGTTCTTTTAGGGTATGAAACAACACTTTTAGGGGTTAAAGAGCCCTAGTTTATCGACATATAAGATTGCGGTTGAAGTTCCCAAATATGTCTATAATAGTTTCCCCCTAAAGCATGAAGTTGTAAATATTTGATGTCGGGTGAAATGCTTTATCATGAGGATCCGAAGTTTCAAACTGGAAGGTGACCTATATAAGATACAATACAATACATCATCATCATATAATTTTCATGATCTAGTTGAGGCAGGCATTCCCATGCTCAACTTTATAAATTCTTTTCATGTACATAGAACAGATAATCATCTGCAGTTGCAGACTGGTGATTCTTCATATGTAGAGTCATTGTCCTTGGCTTGGATGACCATCTATGCAGCTTTTGTGTACATCTGATTTCTTTATATCCTTGAATATATCGTAGCCTGGATGGATGAAACTAGATCGAGGGTCTTCAAACTTGTTCAATCTTTGCTTTAACGTACAAGTCAATCCATGTGAAAAGATGTTCTAAAGTTGAACATGGAAAGACATCACCTGATTACCAGCCAATAATGTGAGCTGTTAACAGGCGCGAGAGGAATCACCAATAATGATAATGAACCTCAAGGTACTACATTACAATTCACGTGGTGTGAATATATGATCTGATGTCAAACACCATGCAAAATCTTTGGGTTGAAGGCCATTGATGTCAACCTATCGCCAAAAGTGAGAAACTTGCCATTGAGGCATGCAAGCTTCAAAATACTAAAAGGGGTGTTTCTAAGTCAACTTCTTGGATAATGAGCTGATGTCGACAAGAAGTGACCCATCATAGGAGGGCCTTAATGTATCCCACACCTACGACACGAAACGAAGCAAATGATTTTCTAGAAGTGAAAATGATCTGATGACACAAGGTTCAGGAATGGCGGTCATGAAAAATGGAGGGTGAAGGTATTGCGGTGGATGAGGCATTAATTGGGTTTGTGGTTTCTCAACAGAATGACTTCTCTTGAACATGTCGGTGACACTGAGATGGATTGGTATCATTAACCCCAAAAAATGGATGGTGTGAAAGACCAATGGTGAAATGACTGGTGAACGAAAAAACCCAACCTAACTTAATCATAGTGATGGAGTGAAAGTGTCATGTTCAAGAGCAAACTGCCACCATAAAATTCTTCAAGTTTTCTTCCCTTTTCCCCAGTCATTGTTAACTAGTACTTCTTTATTTTTGTCAAGCTTGAGGAGGATAACATATGATAGTTCTATAATTTTCCATTCGGGCAAACATGTCGCTATGTTTTAACGAGTCTAGCGACAGTGAAAATTGTTCTTTTCCGAGTGGACAACTTTGTCGCTATTGTTTTAATGAGTTTAATGACAAGGATAACTTAGTTCTTTTCATGTTTAGAGAGTTTGAAAAGGGATGAAAAGGAAACTCCAGAAGTTATTTTTCGTAGCATAATCCCAGAAGTTCTTTTTCGTAGCATAATCCCTTAAGTCTGAAAAAGGATAAAATAATACAAAAGGGATGACTTTCGATCACTCTAACGAGCCGAAAAAGACAAGAGCTCGAACGTTTTCGTGAGATAATCCGTTGGGTTCGAAAAATATTAAAATATACAGGAGGGATAGCACTTCCAATCACTTTAATGAGCTGGAAAGGCCAATTTCTCGAAGATCTTTTCATATTTAACGAGTATGAAAAGAGTTTAACAGGGACTCGACGATCTTTTCATATTTAACGAGTCTGAAAAGAGTTTAATGGGGACTCAATTTTTGAGGAACGAGTGGCATCTAGGGTAGCAACTTGTTCTAGGTAAGCTTGGAACTTCTCAAAACATGGTGATGTGAAGAGGTTGGCCAGTAAGACCACTTGCCGTAGCTGTTCCTTAAAGAGGGGAAACAATCAAGTGGAAGCATATGATCAGCCAAAAGAATGGAGGTGATGGTAGGAACACAACCAAGGCTCAAAAGGCTGATAGCATGGCAATCACAAAGGTTACTTATCGAAGGTGGGTTCATTTTTTAACGAGCTTGAACCATGGGGAACTATGCTTGATGGTGGGTTCATTTTTTAACGAGCTTGAACTCTGGGGGAACATATGTTCGGTGGTGGGTTCATTTTTTAATGAGCTTGAACTATGGGGGAACATATGATCAGTGTGGGTTTCATTGTTTTTACAAGCTTGAAACGAAAAAACACATGCTTGGTGATTTAGTTTTCTTTTATGCAAGCTAAAAACGACAAAGCTTAAAAGCTAGAAAAGACAAAACTAAAAAGATAAAAAAAAGCTAAAAATCTAAAAAGCTAGAAAATGAAAATTGAAAATGGTTTGCATGCCCCTAGCATGATGAAAAGGAGAGTCTCCAGTAACCATATGGAAACTTCTATGGTTAAGCAAGATGGTTTCATCCGTAGAATAGACAAAACACTTCCTCGGCTTCGTCTGCAAAATAGACAAAAGCGAATGGTGTGTCAGACCAATTACATAACCTACAGGGAAACCATGTTAGGCAGGATTGTTTCATCCATAGAATAGACAAAAAACTTCCTTGGCTTCATCAGCAGAATAGACAAAGGTGAATGGTGTCTCAGACCAATCACATAACCTACAGGGAAACCTATCTTTTCAGCTGGGTTCGTCTGCCAAATAAACAACGGTGCATGACCCCTAAGCTTCGTTACATTCACCGAACTACTCATGGAAATCAGGTGGATGGAATGAAGGTTGAAGAGATACCGCTGATGTACAAGGACCATTTTTGGATGATGATCGACTTGGAGTTATGTTTGAACCAGGAAATGAAAGCTAGTCAATAGTGACAATTGTGCCTTCATGCGGGAAATACATCACTCGAAAGAGTGTTGAAACAATAGCCTCCATGTTGTAAACATAGTCACATCCAAGGAGTAGATTGTAATCTAATGGTCCCGGGACTACCATCACATTCAGGTGAACAGTTTTCTCTCCCAAAGTTATCCGTAACTTAGGAAGGATCCTTAATGGTTGACTGGTTCCTTTGTTAAAGCTTGACAAATTCTGTGTAACAGGTATAAGCGATGGCGAACCAAGTGCTTTCCAAGCAGTTGAGGAAATGATACTCACTGATGCACCCTCATCTATGATAGTGCCTGACACAATCATTTTGTAAACTTGTACTATGATCCGGAAAGGTACATAAGAAGGAAGACAAGATCTTGCTAGTTGATTCCAATCAAAGGAAGTGACTAGACTGCTTGGAGGGGGTACTAAATAAACGAGAGAAATAACCCCTTGAGTAGTGGGAAATGGGGGATTTTATTCTTTTTGTGAAGGAACGAGTGGATTTCCCCCAAGTCCATCAGACTCTGAAGTAACAAAATGAATTTGAATGGTATCGTTCTCACTCTCTTCAGGAAGGGTATTATCTTCTGAAGGTGAAACTGGGTCAACTGTCAGCTCGACCTGTTGACTTTCGTCGGGTATAGACTCAGAAGATTCACTTTCAGTGATAGGTGTTTCGATCAACAGTTGTGTTAAGTCAGTCATTTTTTCAACTAGTAAAGGACTTGGGGAGAGTTTCCTGTATCTTGATGGAAGTCGTTGTGGTGAAGCAATACAATTATCCAAGACTCTTTGGCTTCATACAAAAAAGGACAACAGTGAAGGGCATGGTTCCCTTCACATAATCTACATGGAACTTTGATCTTTCCTTTCTGTCCATGAACTTCACTATTACTGGTTGATGGTGTGCTGTCAACATGATCACTAGAGGTTGATGACACCTCTCGGTGCAAACGGGGAGACCATTCTCTCAAGATCCAAGGAAGCTAGGGACAATCTCGATGAAAATGGTCTCCTCTACAAATTATGCAAGGAAAATTGGGTTTAGGAGATTTAATGTGCAGATTTTCATCGGATGGTTCATGGTTTCCCCCTTGCTGAATTAGCTTCTTCTTCCTCTTCTCGTTCCCTTTCTTCTTCTTCTTAGCCACCTAGTTACTAGCATCATTATTTTCACCAAGCAAAGAGGAAGAAGGGGAGGGAGAAACAAACAAAGAAAAAGGTGAAGGGTAAACTTCGGTATCAGTAGATGTTGATTTGATTGCAGAGGAATCATGGTAGTTTGAACCACAGAGGTTGATAACTGCCATACTGGCAGGCTAATTTTAATTCCTAGAAGGGACAATGTGGCCATATACAGAGCACCAATATTTCCCCAAGAGGAAAAAGGACTAGGATTACCCTCAAAAGGGATTCCTTAATTGGTGGATCCTGGATTTGTCTCCATATATCTAAACCTAAGATCAACTAAGGAATAGGGATGTTAATCCAAATTTAATAAATTTTAATGACGCTTTGACACAACTTTGATTTTTCAATTTTTAAGAGTCGAGAAAAAGCTAAAGATGACTTTAGTCCCCTTCGATTTTTAATGAGCCTGAAGTGACAAGTGCTCAGATGGACCTTTTCTTTTAAAGAGTCGAAAAGGAATGAAAGTGACTACTCTAGAAATCTAGATAGAGAAATTACCAAACCAATCACAAAACTGCAATATACACCTTGGTGATAAATTAAAGAGAAATTACCAAGGACTTATGTACAGTAGTCAATCTTCCCGAATGTTGTGTTCAGTGCATTGCGATTGATGGGGTAGTAGACACAACTTCCTATGGATAAAGGATATAAGCCTATTGTGGTCTCCCAATATATATGCGATGGTACGGGGAGCACAAGTCCATGCTAGCACTTTTCATATCAAAGAGGAGGAATCACCCAACCTTCAATGAAAATGATATTTACTAGTTTTTATGACACAGGAACACGTCTCTAGCCTAGACCTCTAGATGTGTTGCGTTAGGTTCCAAAGCATTGTTAAGTTCATTGAAATTTATTTTAGAGTTGATCTTGTTTAAAGTTTTCCTTTCAATAGTTCACCACATGATGTTGACTTGAAATTCCTAAAAATGCAATCTACAATGATAAACAATCGTTGTTTATTCTGATCAATGAAAATCCTAGCTACTAGGGAAAGAAAATTACGATTCTTTCAAACAAAGAGAAAAGAGCACACACTAATGCATTTTCCTAAATCATTTTTCACACACAAACTAAATGCAAATGAAAATGCATGTATTTTTTTTTGTTTCCCTTAATGTGAAAAGTGCCAAAAAGGAAAATTGAGTATAACAAAGATCTGAAATGTTTCACTCAAAGCGACATTTTCAACAATTTCTTTTTCAAAATAGAAAGGAAGACTAAACAACAATTTTAAATTTCAAATAGAAAATGATGTCGACACTTCAAATATCAACAAATCAAATCAATTACATGACAAAAAGTTCAATCGACTATCCAGGGAAGGAAGAATCCACGACACTTCTCTTTTTGACACAAATGATAGTTATGACACTTTTTGTACCAAAGCGACAGATCGATTTAAGTAACTTTTCAACAAAGGATTTCAAATGATGGAAACATACATAAAAACATTTACTAATGCTAATCAATGGAGGCTGATCTATGTGATGCAAGTAGGCTTCAGTAAGGAGGCACTATTCATAAGCAGCAAATCAACTAAACAAAACTGAAAACAAGGAGAAAAACCCCAAATTTCAAGAATGGAAATAGGTTCAGTCAGTCATCGCACCTGGACTTCACAAAAACAAGGATGAATCACACTTTATAGACTTAGGAGGTGTGATGCATACTGGTTGACAGTGATAGACAGTGCGATGGGCCAGGGAGTGCAACTGAAATGGGTTTTGGCTCAAATTTGCAGCTGATTTCAATGAGTTAAGCTGAGCTATGATGGATAGTAAAGATAAAAGTACAGAGGAATGATCTTGAGAGGTTACTGAGCTACCAAAAGGGCATCTAGAATGCTTGTATGTCAAATGTTTAATTCATAAACTAAACTGGAGATTGACTGAAGCAACATTCGAACTACTATGCAATTGCAAAGCAAGAGAAGTTCAAAGGCTACCTGGCTAACTTCAAGCTCCATCTATAGTTTATAAAACAAACAATAACAACAAACAAACATCTGTTCGATCCCCGGTGGAGTCGCCATTTTGTTTATGGGAAAACTAGTGTCTTTTCGATCAACTAGCCCTCTAGGTTTGGCAGTTAACCTAGAAACAACAGTTTAAAGCAATTCGCGATTTCTTCTATGTATAATACATAAGAGAAAGACAAAGGAACCAACCTAGATCTTACGCTTAACTCCTTGTTTGATCTCTCTCCCCCTTGATAGAGCTTGCAACTCCTCTCCATACTTATCCTGCTTGAAGAGTACCTGTAGAAACACAGTAACAAAAAACTTTCAAAGCATCTTGATCTATTATATCATAATCATTACGAAATCATAAATATAATGAACATACAATGGAATTCACAAATAATAGAATTCATAATTACACAGTTATATGGAAGAAAACTCGAAGAACTTTATTATATATAAGGGCGAATTACAACCCAATTGTTTGATCCAGCATCATCCTCACATCATGAAGCCCTCTTCACCTCATGAATTAGAAAGATCACACCAAATACAAACTATCAGCACTTCCTTGCAAACTACAAAATTCCAGCCCCCTGATCTCTCAGATGAGGGATCCATTTATAGATGTGTGCAAGGGTGTGAGTCATCTATGGGTTTTTGATTAGTGTCATTCCACTTGTTGCATTTGGTTCCACTTGGAGATTTCTTGGATCTCTTACTCATCCCTGGGTGAATTCAGAGAGGCAAGTGTCATAGGAGAAGTTTCTAGAAGATTCCATGAGCATCCACTTAGCAAACTATCTTGGACATTTGTACATCCTCACTCATCGCACCCTACAGAAGGCCTCATCAATATGCATCGCACTTGGCAGTGGAGCAGTCAGTATGGTCCAGTTTAGGCCAATTTTGGATGGTTTTTCAGGTGGAACTTTTGGGTAATGATGTAATCAGTTGACCATGTTCTTTTAGGATATGAAACAACACTTTTAGGGGTTAAAGAGCCCTAGTTTATCGACATATAAGATTGGGGTTGAAGTGCCCAAATATTTCTATAGTAGAAAGCCCATTCCTATTACTGACATGTTGATAGACAAGGTCACTATGTTGCCATATCAGGGTGAGGATCTTGCAACAGTGTTTGGAGGAAAGCCACAGGAGAAGAAAGTGGCAGATTAGATGAAAGAATTCGGGCTGGTTAAAAAGGCATGTATATATTCAATCTGCTCAATTTCAGACCCCACGGTGCAGTTTGTTGCATAGATCCTAGTCTATAAAATTATGAGGAAGTATCGTATGGACGAGGTTCCGACGCCTATCATTTTGTTGGCTGCACAATGCTTGAAGGGAGTTTAGTGTAACTAATCATAGTACTTATGTAATGAGTTTCTGGAGAACTATAGAGGCCCAAGATGGGGGAAAAGAATTTTACTATGCTTGGATGTTACTATTGATTGCACTAGTCGCATGGAGGTTGTCGAAAGATAGTTAATTCCCTCCACATAAATTTGATTTGCCAGAAGACATGAAGTTCACTTCGCTATGGGTGACAAAGGACCCTGCACGGGTCCTGGAAACTAAATTTTTTTTTGTATTGCAAAATGGAGTTGCGAATGGTGATTAGCCAAAGGCCAAGGCTGTCACCCACAATCTATGACAATTATGAGTTGTATGCAAAGTTTAAAGTGGACTTTCACAATGTTTATTCGCACCAAAAGAGACTAGAAGAAGGTATGGCACAAGCTTCCATATCTAGTGAGTGAAGCAGATGTTGTAAACAAATGGCCAAGTGAATGGACAATCCCCATGGATAGAGGTGAAGGGATGAGTCATAAAACAAAATAGACATCTGCACTTGCAGCGCATAAGAAAGTCGTTGTAGCCAGGGAAGCTGTTTTTAAAGTGGATGTGGAGAAAGAAGATGCAGAAAAAGAAGCTGTAGCGAAAGAACAGGTCACATGGGAGACAACCATTGAGGTTGAAAAGTCAAAGTTTCTTCACACTCAAGACCAGGAAGGGTTTGAGGTTGAAGGAGGTGAGGGCACAGAGAAACACACTCATTTTGTGGTTAAGAAATGGACTAAACAGACAACGTCAGGCCCTGGGAAGAAGCAGAAGTCCGACAGTACACAAATGTCAATCCAATTGCCCTCATTGAGGGGGACTTGGATGAAATCATAGATAAGGTCCAGGAAACCAAGACAAAACTTTGGACACAATTTGGCAGTAGTACTGGCAGGCACTAGGTGTTATCGGGAAATCTAGTGTCCACTCACAGCTACTAGTCCCACTAAGACGGGTAGATAGCTTAGAAACAAACAAACCAAAACTACTTTCACTTTCCTTTATGAGAAGTAGATAAGAGGGGAACAAAGGACACCAACCTCAGTCTTGCTCTTGGTTCCTCTCCCTTCTGACAGATCTTTACCGCTCCTTCTTTGCTTACCCAGTTTCAAAGAGCACCTGTGGAGTCAAAGCAGAATAATACTATTGAAGAGCAGAGATCTACAATCATAAACAATATAGGAATAGATATATATTGACCACACAAATGCATATATCATCAAACATACAAGAATGTGGAGGAAAACTTGAATAGCTTTATTAATATCAAGAATAACAAAGAGGATTACAACCCATTATTCTGACCCAACATCATCCTCCCAACATGAAATCCCTTCTTCACCTCATGAAAAGCTTAGATCACCCAACACTATGATATTGCACCAATAAACCAACAACACTTCCTTACAAGATACAAGATTCCAGCCTCTAGATCTCTGTGATGAGGGATCCATATATAGATGTTTGCAGGGGGGTGAGTCAGCTTCTGGGATTTTGATTAGTGTCCTCTCTCTGATCGTTCTTGATTCCACTTGGAGATTGATGATCTATTACTCATCCCTGGGCGAACTCAGAGAGGCAAGTGTCACAAGAGAAGTTTTCAGAAGATTCCATGATCATCCACCTTGCAAACTGTCTCTGCAATTTGTCTACTCTTTCCCATCGCACCCTACAGAAGGACTTTCCAGTATGCATTGCACTTTTTACACTGAGTAGGTGAGACGCATCGCACCCTCTACACTGGGTAGTCTGTATGGTTCAGTTTTGACTAGTTTTGAGCAGTTTTCCATGGAGAACTTCTGGGAGATGATGTAATCAGCTGACCTTGTTCCTTTAGGGCATGAAGCAACACTTTTAGGGACTTAGAATCCCTTGGTTTATGGACATGTATGATTGGGGTTGCAATGCCCAAAAATGTCTATAACAGTTGCCCCCTAAAGCATGAGGTCGTTAGTCTTTTGACGTCGGGTGAAATGCTTTATCATGAGGATCCAAAGTTTTTTCGAGTTGGAAGGCGACCTGTAATAAGATACAATACAATACATTATCTTCATAATATTTTTCATGATCTAGCTGAGACGGGCATTCCCATGCTCAGCTTTATAAATTCATTTTCATGTACATAGGATAGATAACCATCTGTGTAGCAGACTGATGATTCGGATGGAGTCATCATCCTTTTATTCAGATGATCATCTATTCAGCAATGATGTACATTTGATGTCTTTATATTCCTAAATATATCATAGCCTATATGGATGAAACTAGATCCGAGGTCTTCAAACTCATTCAATTTTCACTCGGAGTACAAGTCGATCCATGTGAAAGATGTTCTAGAGTCGAACATGGAAAGACATCACCTAATTACCAACCTATGATGTAAGCTATTAACAGGCGCGAGAGGAATCAATGATAATGATGATGACCCTCAAGGTACTACAGTACAATTCGTGTGGTGTGAAAAATGGACTTGGCATCGAACACCACGCAAAATATTTCGATCGAAGGCCATTGACATAAACCTGTCAGCGGAAGTGAGAAACTTGCCACTGAGGCATGCAAGCTTCAAAGTACTGAAAGGGTTGTTCCTAGGTCGACTTCTTGGATAATGAGCTGATGTCGACAAGAAGCAACCTGTCGTAGGAGGGCCTTAATGAATCCCGCATCTACGACACAGAATGGAGCAAATGATTTTGTGGAGGTGAAAATGATCTGATGATACAAGGTTCAGGGTGGCGGTCATGAAAGAATGGAGCGTGAATGTATTGCAGCAAGTGAGACACAGGTGAATTCTCTAAGTGACTTCTCTTCAACATACCAGCGACACTGAAATGCATTAGTAGCGTTAACCCCAAATATGGATGGTACGATGGACCAATGGTGATATGACCGGTGAACAGAATAACCCAACTTGACTTGGACGTGGAGTGAAAGTGTCATGTTCAAGAGAGACTTGTTACCAATAAAGTTTCTTCAAGTTTTCTTCCCAATTTTCCCCAGTCATTGCTGACCAGTACTCTTTATTTTTATCAAGCTTGAGGAGGATAAAATATGCTTTTTCTACAATTCACCCTTCGGGCGAACCCGTCGCTATGTTTTAATGAGCCTAGCGACAGTGAAACTCGTTCTCATCCATTTGGACAAGTTTGTTGCTATTGATTTTAACGAGTTTAATGACAATGATAACTCGGTCCTTTTTCAATTTTAGAGAGTCTGAAAAGGGATGGAAAGAAAACTCTAATAATCTGTTTTCGTCATATAATCCCTTAAGTCTGAAAAAGTATAAAATAATACGAAAGGAATGAATTTTCGATAGTTTTAATGAGCCAAACAAGACAAGCGTTCGATCTTTTTGTGTAATAATCCCTCAGGTCCAAAAAGATTAAAACATAGAGGAGGGATAGCACTTCCGGTAGCTTTAATGAGCTGGAGAGGCCAATCGCTCGACAATCTTTTCATATTTTATGAGTCAGATGAAAAGAACTTAAAGGAGACTCGTTTTTTGAGGAACGAGTGATAATTTCAGGTAGCAGTTGATTCTAGGTAAGGTTTGGAATTTTCCAATTACAACATTGTCACAAGGATGCCTAACAGAATCACTCATCATAGATGTTCCTAACAAAGGGTAAACAATCAAATGGAGGTGTATGATCGGCTAAAACAGAGTGGAGGTGATGATGAGAACACGACCAAGGCTCAAAAGTTGATTATAATGCGTTCACAATGGTTATTTATCGAAGATTGGTTCATTTTGTAATGAGCTTAAACTCTAGGGAAAACATTTGCTCATTGCTTAGGTTTAATTTTTAACGAGCTTGAAATTTACATAAAAACTGCTCGTGATAATGGTCATTGATTATTTGATTCACCATTAGTACTTTGTTCTTTCAATGGTCATACTACTTGCTCAATTGCTTCATCAAACTGATTAGAAATGAAAACACATGCTTGAAAAATGAGTTAAAACACTAATACCTTACTCGAATTACGTGAATAGTAATTTAAAAGTGACTTTTACCCCTCATTTTACTATTTCATTTGAACTTGGTTTTTTGGAGCTCTAGTGGTTCTTTCCCCCCCTAATTTTCACTAGCTGATTCTAGGAGATTCTGTGGACGATTCTCGGTGATGTCTGGACCAGGTAAGAGCTAAACCTGAGCTCTTCAGTTGCATTCCTTCCTTTTTGAATTCTGAGCATGTTTCCTTGTTTTTCTAAGCCCCTGGGGTTAGAAATATTCACCTTGGCTCCATCGTACCCTTCCTATATCAAAAGGTGTGATGCATACTGGCCTGGCCATTGGCCAGTTAGTATGCATCTCACCCAATACACTGGGCGCATGGAGGGAAACTTTTGCACTGTTTTCTCATGGAATTTTTGCTTGTTTTTTCCAAATCAGGACCCTGACTCTTCTCTTGTTTGTTTTTCAAAGATTCATTAGAGAAAAATGGTTGTTACATGGCAAGAACGTGAGCATGAAGAAGCAGATATGGTTGCTTTACATGATCTGGGTACGGTGACTACACTGCGGACCTGTGGCCTACTTAAGTTTTTCTGCATCTCTAGCATGAGGCAAAAAATCAAATTGTTGCAATATTTCCTCGATGCTTGGGATCCTACCAACCAGGTGTTCCAGATTAGAGGCAAATCCATCCCCTTTACTATTGTGGACATCTATTTTCTAACTAGTTTATCGAGGCATGGTGCCCCTCTCTCATTATCAGGTTTCGCCAGCGGGGGCGAATCCATGAGAGATTACATTCGGTGGTACTGCAGAGAGGGATCTTAGCTGAGTAGGGACGGAAAGATATACATCCGTGATGTCACTGACCAGTCCTTGAGGACCATTCTCTTCACTTTTGCTAGATTGGCTGGTAGTGCGACTCTTCACGTGGCTAACAGGTCTTATATGTAGTACGCCTTGGAATGCCTCGAACCAAAGGTGTTCAACTGGTGTGATGCAATACTCCCTATGATGAAAGAACAACTAACCAAGGTGAAAAATAGAAGATCCAATAATTTTGGCTATGGTTCTATTTTGACTGCTTTTGCCTTGGAAAAGATCCCACTGATGCAGCCGCATTACATTTCACTTGGTTTACCTCCACCGACTGAGCCACGGATGCAGAGATGGGTTGACCTCATGGTCCGACATGCTGGTTAGTCCCAGATTTCTTTCTCTAAAACCTTCTTCGAGTGGTTCAACCGCTAGGAGATGGTTTATGCCGAGTGTCCATATGCTGGTACAGATTTTTGGGGTGACCCGGATTTGCTATTGTCGGCTGGTGAGCAGTAGGGTGCTATAGGTAAATTCTCTAACCATATCTCTATTTATTGTTTTCATAATGTTCTTATGCTTTCTTTGATCAAGACTAATCAAAACTCATGTGCTCATGCAGACATTGGACTAGTTCAACTAACAGTATGCTTGAGAGCACCAGCTGCCGCTCCCGCAGGAGAGGCTATGGGGAGGGCCATCCTTCACGACCTTGATGTGGCCGAGACTCTTTCAACGTTACAGGATCAGGTCAAGGGTCTCACTCTTGCTATTCCGAATGTGAGGACTGACGAGCTGCCTCTGAGGTTGCAGCAACATACTACTGGTGTGCCGAGTCGATGGACTAGGCTTTTACGCATGATTGCACAAGCGGTGACTTGTTATCACTAGCACCATTAGACTAGGGTGCCCCCTAGTATTTTGAGTTTTGGGTCATTTGACCAATTTTGTCTTGGTTACAGAACATTATGTGTAAACCATAAACAATTATATATATATTTTTTATTTTTGGAGCTTTATTTTCGTTAAGTTACATGATCCTAATGCAAATATTGATGCAATGCTTCTTTTTATAAATGTCGCAAATGTCTATCTAACACATAATTTTCCAATGAGTCTATTAATGTGTTTAAATTTATGGAAATATGTTGATATTGAATAGAATCGAACTATCTTTCCAAAATCCTGACCCTTAGGAACATGCGGTAGATAGCTGGATTCCGTACAGAGTAGATGCCAGTGAGTTATAGAATGATGAGTTGTGAGACTAGCCTGATGACAAGTCGGCGTATGCCACATGCGATGGAATCAGAGAGGAGTTCTATCAACGCGTTGTATTCAGCGATATTTTTCATTGATTGACCAATACATACCCCTCTGAAGCTCATTAACTCGCTGCTGGGATCAAAGATGGCCCACGCCGCAGAAGATAGGTTCCACAAACTACGACTCGCTCTGTCGGCATATCCAACAAATGGTTCCGATAGGTTCGATATCTACAACAAATGAAAAAAGTGGATTACCTAACCAAAACAATTACCCTTAGAGAAAACAAAAATGTAACAAATGCATAGGGGTTACTATGCTAAGTTAAGCATAGTAACGCTTGAGGTACAACCCATTGCGGGGTTGCGCCAATGGAATCCCATCATAATCCACCAACTCGTAGGCTCCTTTTTCAAATATATGCTTAACAATATAGGGACCCATCCATAAAGACTTGAACTTATCTACTCCCAACTTATCAGACTCCTGGTCGTAAAGTAAGACCAGGTCACCTTTTGAGAAGACACGAGGTTTGACATTTTTGTCGAACTGTGCTTTGACTCATTTCTTATGGGCTTCGTTGGCTGAAGCTACATCACGACAGGTTTCATCCAATTGGATTAATTCCAAGAAACGAGTCTCTTCTTTTGAGGTTCCGGGGAGAAGGTCAACCACGAGCTTGAGGGATGAGATTTCACAATGAACCGGCAAGATCGCTTCCAGGCCATACACCAGTTGAAACGGGGTAAACCCGGTCGCATTCCTCACCGATGTCCGGTATGCCCACAAGGCCGAGTACAAGATCAGGTGCCAACTCCATTTATGGACTCCAATCATCCTTTGTAGCATGCACTTCAGGACCTTTTTGATTGCCTCAACTTGTCCGTTAGCTTGCGGATAATACGGAGTAGAGCTATCGTAGGATAGTCCTAATCTGGAGACTACATGATTGAAAAAGAAGAGGGCATCCATTTTGCTGTTGTTGTTTATTGTAGGCATCACCTCGGTCCATTTGGTAAAATAGTCTACTGCGACTATGATATACCCATGCCCCCTAGCCGAGGTGGGGTTACATGTCATGAAATCTATGCACCATTTGGCGAATGGCCCAACAACTACTATTGGCTGCAAAGGTACAGGAGATATTCTAGTTTTGCGATCGAAGATTTGACAGGCGTGGCAACTTCTGATTGTGGTTATGCAATCTTTGAACATTGTTGGCCAGAAGTATCCTGCTCGTAAAATCTTTTGCACCGTAGCATAACTAGATTGATGCCCCCCACATGCACTTGAATGACAATCATTCATGACTTTTTCGGCCTCCTCATGGGTGAGGTACCTCCACAGAATTGTATCGATACCACGACAGTAAAGCGTATCACTGACGATCACGTAGTCTTTTTTCTTGGTATCGAATCCTTAGTTGTTCCACGCGTAAGGTATTAGACCTATATGTTTGGGTTTGGGATGTGTCAGGGAGGAGAAAGTCTTTGACATCCCCTTGACCTGTCATGACGGGCCTTGTGGAGGTCATTTTGTAGCAAAAGGAATCGCCTTCAAGATATTGCAATCATGCTACTATGGCCCACTCTTCATCAGGATGTGAGGAGATACACGAGCTAGTGTGATCGGTGTCAGAGGATGGGGAAACCCACTCCAAAGGAGGGAATTCCCATGCAACCTCAAGTTTCCTTTGAGCCATTTGAGAAGTGGGGCATGGACTTTGTGGGGCCTATCAAGCCCCCTTCAAAGTAGAAGTAGTACATCATTGTGTGCACTGATTACCTAACAAAGTGGGTGGAGAAAAAGTAATCAAAGTAGTGATAGAGAAAAAAGTAGCCGAGTTTTTGAGAGAAAACATATTCTACAAGTTTGGGTATTCGAGAGAGTTGGTCACAAACCAAGGCAGTCAGTTCACTTCCAGCCTGATTGAAGACCTACTCACACATCATAAGATCAAGCACAAGACTTCCACCCCTTACCATCCACAAGCCAATGGGAAAGTGGAGGTCACCAACAGAGCCTTGGAAGGGATCCTAACCAAGGTAGTGAGAAGCAGTAGAAAAGACATGGTGGACATATTATTTGAGGCCACTTGGGCCTACAACACAACATGGAAGACCACCACCGAGTTCACAACCTATGAACTAGTCTATGGGAAGAAGGCTTTGATGTCAATAGAGTTTGAATTCAATACCCTAAGGATGGTAGCTCAGCTGGACCTAGACCACAACCATGCATAGAAGGAGAGATTACTTCAGCTCAATGGATTGGATGAATACAGATTGCAAGCCCTTCTCCATATAGAGGTAGTTCAGCTTCAGAGAAAGATATGGCATGACAGAAATATCAGGGAGAAAAAATTCCAAGAGGGAGATTGGGCACTCCTCTATGATTCAAGATACAAGGATTTCAAAGGCAAGTTGAGGACAAGATGGCTGGGACCCTACACTGTGGAGAAATGCAATGACAATGGTTTAGTTCTGATCAGAACCATTGATGATGAAGCCATCCCCATGCTTGTCAATGGACATTAGTTGAAAGTCTATAAGAAACCGCTCTCTAAGCAAGAGTTTATTGAAGATTTGAATAAAATAGTGATGGTAGTGGAGCATGTCTTAGCTTCCACTTCACCCACTCACTGAAGAAAAAAGAGAAAATAAGGACTCAAGTGAAAACCTCCATGAGGTGCTTGAGTCCTATCATTGGGTTGAAAACCTCTTCTGAGGCAGCCCAGTGCTGTCAAAAAAAGGGAAAAAGAAAAAAGGGAAAGAATAAGATCCCTGGGTGAAACCCTCCCTTGGAGGCGCCCAGGGTAGACAATTAGGGTGAAAACCTCTCTGAGGTGCCCTAGTTGTTTTCAAACAAAAAAAAAAGAGAGAGAAAGAAAAATGAATTTTTATTGCAGTGCAGGTTTGCAGGAGGACTACAGGGAGTATAAGAAGGTGCCAAAGGAACCCTAACATTCATACTAGCATCCATATCATCTTCTCCACACCTTCCTCCATCATTTTTGGTATCTCTTTCACTCCACTATAACTTTTTCTTTCAAAACTGTGTTTTCTACAAGAGGCTCCTGTAGGAATTACAGAGAGCTACAAGTGTCTATAGGAGGCAGTATGAGGGACAAGAAACGCTTCATGAGGAACCTATGATCCCTATTACCATCTTCAAACCTCCTTTCCATCATTTCCAAGCCTGCATCACACTCCAAGCATCATTATTATTTATTCCTTTCCAAGAAAAACATAGAAAAACAGTTTTTCAGTTTAAAAAAAAAAACAAAAAACAAAAATAAAAGGAGGAAAGGGCACCAATAATTGTACTTGAAGCTTACCTTCTATCCCTCCATAATTCATCTCCACCTCTGGCATCATTCTCGAGCTCCAAGCATAGGGAAATAGCTAAAGTCTTAAGGGGAGAAGAAGCTACAGGAGCTCTTGTAGGAATTCCTGTAGCAGCTGATCCCATAGAAGTCCAGCACCAGCAGCATGGGACAACACATCTGAAGGTTGGAAAGGCACATGTAGCTCAGCTCCAACAAAATAAGAACCTACAAAAACACACAACAACACATTAGCAAGCAGAGAAAACATGCATAAAGGAAAATGAAGGCATGCAGCAGAGAAAGCCACAACACCTCACAACAGATACACTTAGATCACAGGTAAGTAGATAAGTCACTCCTCTATCTACATTTTTGTAATTAGAAATCATACGAAGGTAAAGAAGATGGTTGAAATCGAAAGGTGGCCAGTTAAATTTTCCACCTTCATTTAGTTGACTCTGTTAGCACTTGAAATTTCACCTCAGGCTGAGAAAGGTAAACCTCAAGGCTACATCAAACCATTTAGCCTCGTAGCTAGCCTTACGGGGTAGGAGAAGGCTCTCTCCGGTCAATCTCAGTAAAATCTCCAATAGATGAGATGACCAATAAGGTAACACTGATATTAGGCTAGTAAACTGATCAAAGAGTTTGATTTGGGGTTTTTAGGGTTTTTGGTGGCAAATTGAGGGGATGGCAATTTTGGGTGCGGGGATTGGACACAGTTTCTGCAGGGAGTTCCTTGGGGCGAGGTAGGAGATAGTATTGATGCCTTTGATTGAGGTGGATGATTAGGAATGACAGGTGAGAGAGCTAAAGAGAGAAAACATTAACTTTGAATTCTCTTTAGACAGTAGAAAACATTGAAATTTAACAAACTTAAAAGCAGAGCATGGCAAGCATGAATTCTTACTTTAACACTTCATTTGTTTAATGTGCAGAAGTAAAGAAAGGAAATGAATCACATAACAAATCTTAAAAGAACATTGAGAAACACACCATCAACACATGAGTCCACAAGAATCCCAAAGAGGACTCCAAAACCCTGGTCTTCCTTAGCCAAAAATTCCAGAGATATAGTGAAATAATACAATGATAGCTTCTCCCTCAAGAGTCCAACCTTCCAACCATGAAAATGAGTATGAAAGTACATAATATAGATGATCTAACCTCTTTCCCTGCCTCTAGGGGTTGAGCTCATCCTTCCAGGAGCTATTTCAACCACTTCTAAACTTAGCACTAACAACAAGGCAGTCAAAACAACTTGCCTCTATAAACTAGGAAACCAATCCATTCATTAAATGTTTTCTATTTCATGCATGAATCTTCTAGAATAGGTAAATAAGTGTCACGGTAACATTAAAATACATTAATTACATCAAAGAGGGTGAAAAATCCCATCTCAAGTCAAAACTGGTCAAAGCTGGGCGAATTCCTGAGCTGTAGATGAATTTCTTGTGAAAACTGCCCAACATGTCGCGCCCCCCTGCCTCACATGTCGCGCACCTTTAGAGTCATGTTTGGGGCACTTTCAGGTGGCCAAATTGGGCTAGAGTAGGCTTGTTGGAAAGTTCTGTGAGTCTAATTTCCAACCCAACTGGAATTTCTGGATTTGGAGTTCATTTGCCCTGTCAAAACTCAATTCTCCCAAGACAGCTTTCTGTAGTTCAAAAAAGTGGCAGAAAGTCAAATTTTGCATGTTTTTTGGCTTTCTGGAGGCCCAAAACTTCACAAAATATCAAGTCCATCCATGTGCATATGTAACTTTGCATGAAAAATTTGGAAATGCTAAGTTTTTGTCAAATGGAGGTGTCGGGACGACATGTCTCACCGGGGGTGAGACGCGTTAATGAGCAAAAACCTGTAAATTGCCAAAAAATACCAAAAATGACCCAAAATGCTCAAAAATTTTTGAAATTTGTGCTATGGCTGAGCTATTTAGTGCTAGGCTCCTTCAAGGAAGCCTCGGCCAAGATACGGAGGGGATCGGGCCTTTTTCTCCGTTTTAGTGCCTTTGCCAA
>APFE030687198.1:13679-36352 GCA_000404065.3 Pinus taeda | reverse complement strand
TGAACTTTTCTCTACATGAAATAAACTTTTCTCTGCATAAAATTCCGTGAACTTTTCTCTACATGAAATAAACTTTTCTCTACATAAAATTCCGTGAACTTTTCTCTACATGAAATAAAATTTTCTCTGCATAAAAGTTTGTGAACTTGAAAATAACTTTGCTGCACTATAATTTATCATCTGAGTGATTTTCCATCAAGGACAACACTTGTCTCACAATGCCAACAGTCATCCACCTCGTCTAACCCGTCATACGTAGGCAGGTCTCTTACCTCTGTTGCGAAGCAGTGCAATGACCTTGTCTTCATGTTACAGTTGAGCATGGTTACCTCGAGTAGCTGCTTTCGCCATCGTTCTATCTCCTCATTAGAATTGGATGTGTAGGAGCTTTCGTGCTCCCATGAGTTTCGACCATCCGCAATTAGATTTACCAAGTCCTACTCCCACGCGGTTATCTTATAGATGCACTCCAAATCATCGTCGTTATCATAGTCGCACACCGTCTCCGTGTAACGTGATCCTTCTGCAGGGTTTAAAGGTACCACTATGTTCAAATACTTTTTCTCAAATATCATCTTTCACTTCTTAATATTTATAATCCATTCATGTCAGTGGCCCAATCTATTCCCAATAGCATGAGGTAGGGATTGCTGTCATAAAAAATCTCTATTACTTCGAAGTCTTCTAATGCGCTTTCTACTTCAATATCTACCGTGTTTCCCTGTAATATTTCCATAGGTAGAATCTTTTTCTGGTTCACCATTCACAGTTGGATAAGAGACCATTACAATGTAGGCCTGCCCATGCGGTCCGATGTCTGTTTTGGTAGGACGTTCACATCTGATCCTAGATCCAGAATCACTTGGTCAATCTCATATTCCCCAATCTGCATGGTCAATCTCATTTCCCTTCCTATTCACATCGTGTGTTTCCCGAGCTTTCAGACTACGTGCAGTTCTCCTGGTGTGGTCCCTACACATCTAGTTATGAGATCTTGTAGCCCCTTTACAGCCTTGCTGTTGCGTAGCAGCTTCATTCATGTCTCCAAAAATGTAGTGAACATCGATGGGTCCATTCCCGGCTCCAGTATACCTTTACTTCCTGAAGTGGAGGCATCAACGAAACTCCTCTTAGCTTCCACGAAGGTCTCCTTAGCGTGCTCCAAATCAAGTTCTGGTTCCTTCATTGGAGCCACGTGAACCCATGTACTCTCTTCAGGCTGCTTGTCTTTGTCATCCCTTGTCGTAATTCCACTCTGGAGAATGATATTTACAAGGGGTCTTCCTCGCATGGCTCAGACCTCATCATTTAGAGGTTCTGAGTTGGGGGAGGTTGGAGTGCTCCTTTATCGTGCAACCTTGTTATCAATGTGGGACAATCCTTCATCTCATGATCAAACAACGTACAATAAAAGCATGATGGTCGCGTTGGATTCATACAATTGTAGGCATAATGCCCTGGCCCTCTACAATTGTAACTTATCAGCTGTCTGTAACCTCTTCTTGGTCCCCCTCCACCTCGGCCTCATCCATGCCCCTGAAACCTGATGTGCGCCATTACTGTGTTTTGATCGAGGGATCGTGTTTCAGCCTAAACTATGTAGGTAGGAGTTTGATCCATCATCAATTCATAACTTCTACAGGTGCTATCATCATGTCTTACTGACCTATAGAAATTACAGAACAACTATTGTGAATTCTGCATATACTTCTGTAAGAGATGGCAGTTATCTGTAGCATGCTTTCCTCCTATCCAACAAATTGCACACCATAATGTAGGCATCACGCTTGGTCCTACTTGTGCCTCTCGTCTTAATGGTATTGGCCCTCCTCCCACAAGGTAATTCGTGAACACTGGGTAGTGTTCCTTTTTGTGCCCTTGGCCCTTGCATTTTAGGCACAATACCTCATTGAGAATCTCTAGGTGGGTTGTCCTATCTTGTTTCAAACTCTGCATCTCCAAGCACAAGTTTTTCAACTACGCGTGAATCTGCTGAACTCCTAGGTTAGGATCTTGTATCTAAGTTTCGTGCAATCTCATCGCAACCTCCAAATCCTCAGCATGAGTGGTTAGCCTTTGTGGCGCTAGCGCGTTTCGTAGATGTGGCGTTGACGATGATACAAACCATTTGCAGTGTTTCCCATCTATTAATGTCATGTTCGCTTTGCGAATTGTGCACTTCAGTCTTTGATCCAATTCCCACGGGGTCTTGCCTGGTAGCATTGTGATTTCCTTGAATCCAATGATTGACTGTGCCTCTGACATTGGCCTGCTAAATTCTTTGTTTAGCGCAGCTTGGATATCTGCGATCCCTGCATTTGGATTGTCATTGGAATGCTTAATGTACTAGGTTAGCGCATGATCCTGCATAGCACTGCCCAACATTTCCTTCTTTATATTATCATCCGTGACACCCTATGCTTCCCATAGAGAGTTTATCACGAACCAGAACTGGTTCAGATCTTCATTCCCTACTCCCTTGAACACTAGTAGCTTTATCGTGCTTGCCAGACTACTTCGCGGTGGTGGTGGAGGTAGTATGGGTGAAGACGGGGTGACGATGGTGAAATTGGTGGGGGTGTGGGTGGGGGTGGTATGCGTGGAATTATATTCCTTATCAGATTGATCACACTTCTTGGCAAGACCTTCACGAGCTCTTCTTCGCCCCCTCACAGAGGTGAAATCAAGGGGATAATTTCTAGTTTTGTGCTACCTTCATTTATGTAGATTCTCCCACTCTGCGTAGCCCCAAACATCAATTTATTTGCATAACCCTCTTTTCAAACAGTAGCATTTTAATCCAAGTGTTCAAAGATTTAACGTACTTGTCTCGTGGTCCCTTGAGGAAATGTCATTCTACCTCGCAATAGCTGACTAAAATATATATCATAAATTCGGTGATGAATCCTCCTATGATTCGATGGAGCTAGTGATCGACAACACACGCGATATTATCTTCTGATCCTTCCAGTCTGCACACCAATTCTAGAGTCCACACAATAGGTTTGTTGAGTTTACACCTTCCTTGGATATCTGCTAGCTTCGTGATCCACTCGTACAATTTAGTGTTGAAGGATGCAAAGAAAATTTCATATATCTACCTATATATGTAGTAGTCTAACCACTCCTCCTTTGATAGTCACGATTCATATTTTCCTGCGCCGCGAACTCGTGAATATTTGTGTCCAAACAATCTTCAATTCCTTTCTTTGTCAAATTCTAGTGATACGACATCAGAGATCTCTATTCAGATCCCAGTCCCAGCAATAGAACCATTTGTTGGCTTGTTGGGGCCTGAACCAGGTTTGAAGTTAATTAGCCAAACAAATCCTTACACTACTGGCCCTTTCCGCAACAGTCTGTGGAGTGCAGATTGAGGTCTCACCCGAAGTAGTATGGGGGGGTGCTAGAGCCAGGTTTCTGCACCCTTGAGATGTCTAAGAGGTTCGACTGGTCCACTTTTTGTTCCTGCGTGCAGGTTGCTTTGCGCACTTTCTCGTTCCTCATGGCCTAATACACTACCTTCGAGCAACCTTAACTAGGGGCTATGGAGCTCACATGCCGTGCTCTGTGCTATTATCCAAGATATTACTTATCTTATAGTACTAGTTAATTACCTTCACCTACTTGAATGTCTTAAGTTATACTTAGTTATACACAACATTCATAGAGGTTCGTGCAATAAATAAACAATATACTTGCAAATTATATCCAATCATGCATTAAACTAAGAAAAGATACAAAGAAATATAGTAAAACTTCTCTTTATTGATTCTCCCAACAGTTACAGACTCGACCTGCCCTACGCATTCAGCTGCAGGGGTCCATGCACTTGACTGCAGACTACTACGCCTCTGTGCACTCAGCTGTAGAACCTTCTCCTACTCTATGACCCATACACACACTTTACACTTCGACTCAATCACTTATACCTCTCTTCTTCTTCTCTCTTCTATTCCATCTTCTATTAGTTATCTTATACACTTAGAGCCTCACTCTATTTATACAATTCCATGGTCCACGGACCATGGGTAGGTCCATCTAGCCGACATTACATTACAAAAACTGACAAACCTATGAATCTATTACAATTTTGCGCACTGCACCCACAATTCATGGAGCTTTTACAAGAAGACTCGGTCAAAACTTGGGTTTTAAGCCCCAAAACATGCCTTGGGGGGATTCCATGCCCATCAATGGAGAAAAAAATATGCTGGGCCACTTACTCATTGTATGCAGGTAATTGAAGCTTTTGTGGGTTGAGAAAATGAAGGAAGGTGGTGTTTTGGCACTCCTAGGGTTTTCCAGGCTACTCTGGCCAAAATGCGCAGCACCAAGTGCTAGTGCGCAGCGTCATCAACAAATGTGCCCTTCAACACATAGGTGCATAGTGATGTTGAAATTCACACTGCCTATTTTAGGCAAACACACCTTCACTGCACAGGCACACAACGCCACACCCAGGCATGCAACAATTCTGCCTAGCGCATAGCGTCCAACTGAAACACGCAACATACAACTGAAATGTGCAGCGCCTTTGAAAATTTTCAAATTCTCACTCAATTTCCTCTTTGGTAAGGAGAGCTTAGGGTGCAAAAGAGCTGATGAAGTTTGAAAGATGCCTTGAAGATCTTATATAGAGGATGAGTTTGATTTTTCCTTAGAAAAACCCAATCTATAATGTTTGTTTGGAACTTTTTACTTTGTCTTCAAATCTCTGTTTGATGCTTCTTCTTCTTTATCTCTTTTGAGGTGGATGATGCTTTGATTTAGCTAATTTATTCATTGTCACATTTCTTGCAGCAGGGAGAAATGCTTGGGAAGCTTATGGGAACAATTATTACATAACATGACTTGAATTACATAAAAAATATGAACAAACTCAAATACTCTGTTTTCATCTCAAAAAAAATGTTTTGGGATGAAAATTACATCAGTGAGATAAGAACTTTGGACAATGACCATGAATTGCTACCAATCACTCTTTGTTTATTGGTCTTCCTCATACCTTTGCTGCCTTTTATTTACACTGAAACTATGCCTTTTATTTACACTGAAACTATACAAAACTAAAAAGCTAAAAAGCTAGAAAATGAAATTGAAAAAGGTTTGCATGCCCCTAGCATGGTGAAAACGAGAGTCTTCTATCACCATATGGGAACTATTGTGGTTATGTAGAATGGTTTTTTCTGCAGAATAGACAAAACACTTCATTGGCTTTGTCCATAGAATAGACAAAGGTGAATGGTGTGTCAGACCAATCACATAACCAATACATTCACCGCAGTACTCCCGGTAATTAGGTGGATGGAATGAAGGTTGAAGAGACACTCTCGATGCAAAAGGACCATTTAGGGATGATGTTTGACTTTGAGCTGTGCTTGAACCGGGAAATGAAAGCTATTCATTGTTGACAATTTTGCCTTCATGTGGGAAGCACATCACTCGGAAGAGTGTTGAAACAATCGCTTCCATTTTATAAATATAGTCACGTCCAAGGAGTAGATTGTAATCTAATGGTCTTGGGACTACCATCAGATTCAGGTGAACGGTTTTCCTTCTCAAAGTGATTGGTAACTTAGGAAGGATCCCTAATAGTTGACTGGTTCCTTTGTCAAAGCCTGACAGATTCAGTGTAACAAGCATAAGTGATGGAGAACCAGGCACTTTCCAAGTAGTTGAGGAAAGGATACTCACTGATGCCCCTTCATCTATGATAGTGCCAGACATGATCATTTTGTAAAATTGTACTATGATTCAGAAAGGTACATAAGCAGGAAGGCAAGATCTTTCTAGTTGATTCCAATCAAAGGAAGTGACTAGATTGCTTGGAGGGGGTACCAAATAAATGGAAGAAATAACCCCTTGATTTATGAGAACTGGGGTATTTTCCTCCTGTTTTGAAGGAAGGGGTGGATTGCCCCCAAGTTCATCGGACTTTGAAGTAACAAAAGGAATTTGAACGGTATTTTTCTCATTCTCTTTAGGGATGGTATTATTTTTTGAAGGTAAAACTGGGTCATCTATCACCTCGACCTATTGATGTCAGTAAGGTATAGACTCATGAGATTCACTTTTAGAGTTAGTCGTTTCGACCAACGATTGATTTAAGTTAGTCAGTTTTTCAACTAGTAAAGGACTAGGGGAGAGTTTCTGGTAGCTAGCTGGAAGTCGCTGTGGTGAAGTAGGACGGTTATCCAATACTATTTTGTCTTCATCCAGAAAGGGACAATGGTGAAGGGTGTGGTTCCCTTCACATAACCTGCATGGAACTTTGACCTTTCCTTTTTGTTCGTGAACTTCACCATTACTAGTTAATGGTGTATTGTCAACATGATCACCAAAGGTTGTTGACACTGGGTGGTGCGAACGGGGGGACCATTCTCTCAAGATCCGAAGAAAGCATAGAAAATCTCGATGAAAATGGTCTCCTCTACAAATTATGCATGGAAATCTGGGTTTTGAAAGTCTAGTGTGTGGATTTTCACCAGATGATGCATTGTTTCCCCCTTGTTGAATTGGCTTCTTCTTCTTCTCCTTCCCTTTCTTCTTCTTCTTAGTCACATGGTTAATAGCATCGCTACTTTCACCAAGTGAAGAGGAAGAAGGGGAGGGAGAGACAAACGAAGAAGAAGGCAGAGGGGCAACTTCAGTATCAACTGGATGCTGATTCGATTGCGGTGGAAACGCCGGATTTTGAACTATATAGGTTGAGAATAGCCATACTAGCAGGCCAATTGTAATTCCTGGAAGGGGCAATGTAGCCATATACGGAGCACCAACATTTCCCCAAGAAGAAAAAGGACTAGGATTCCCTTCAAAAGGGATTCCCTAATTGGTGGATCCCAGATTTGTCCCCATATATCTCAACCTAAGATCAACTAAGGAACAAGGATGTTATTTCTGATTCAATAAATTTTAATGACGCTTTGACACAACTTTGCTTTTTCAATTTTTAAGAGTCGACAAAAAGCTAAAGATGACTCTAGTCGCCTTCGATTTTTAATGAGCCTAAAGTGACAAGTGCTCAGATGGACCTTTTCTTTTAAAGAGTCGAAAAGGACTATGGAAAATCTAGATAAAAGGATTACCAAACCAATCGCAAAACTGCAATATACACCTTGGTGATAAATTAAAGAGAAATTACCAAGGACTTATGTATGGAAGTCAATCTTCCTGAATGCTGTGTTCAGTGCATTACGATCGATAGGGTGGCAGACACAACTTCCTACGGATAAAGGATATAAGCCTATTATGGTCTCCTAATATATACGTGACGGTACGGGGGCACAAGTCCGTGCTAGCACTTATCGTATCAAGGAGGAGGAATCACCCAACCTTTGATGAAAATGATAATTACTAGTTTTTATGACGCCGGAACATGTCTCTAGCCTAGACGTCTAGATGTGTTGCATTAGGTTCCAAAGCATTGTTAGGTTCATTGAGATTTATTTTAGAGTTGATCTTGTTTAAAGTTTTCCTTTCAATGGTTCATAACGTGATGTTGATTTAAAATTCCTAAAATACAATATACAATGATAAACAATCTTTGTTTTTTTTGGGCAATGAAAATCCTAGTTATTAGGGAAAGAAAATTACGATTCTTTCAAACAAAGAGCAAAGAGCACACACTAATGCACTTTCCTAAATCATTTTTCGCACAGAAAATAAATACAAATGAAAATGCATGTATTTGTTTTTCTTTCCCATTAATGTGAAAAAATACCAAAAAAGAAAACTAAATGTAACAAAGATCTGAAATATTTCTTTCAAAGCGACATTTTGACAATTTGTTTTTCAAAATATATAGGAAGACTAAACGACATTTTTCAATTTCGAATAGAAAATGCTTTCGACAATTTGAATATCAACAAATTAAATCAAATACATGATAAAAAGTTCAATTGACTATCTAGAAAAGGAAGAATCCATGGCACTTCTCTTTTTGACACAAAACAAAAGTTACAACACTTTATTGCACCAAAACGGCAGTTTGATTTAAGAAACTTTTCGACAAAGGACTGTAAATGACACACAAATACATATTTTTTTTTATTAATCCTAACAATTGGAGGCTGATCTATGTGATGCAAGCAGGCTTTAGTAATGAGGTATTGTTCATAACTAGCAAAAAATAAATAAACAAAACTGAAAACAAGAAAAAAAAACCCCAAATTTCTAGAATGGAAATAGGTTCAGTCAGTCATTGGACCTGGGCTTCACAGAAACAGGGATGCATCACACTTTATAGGCTCGAGAGGTGCGATGCATACTGGTTGATAGTGACAGAGAGTGCGATGGGTAGGGAGCACAACTGAAATGGGTTGTGTCTCAAATTTGCAGCTGTTTTCAGTGAGTTAAGCTGGGTTATGATGGAAAGTAAAGAGAAAAGTACAGAGGAATGATTTTCAGAGGTTACTGAGCTACCAAAATGGGATCTAGAATGCTCATGAGTCAAATGTTCAATTCATAAACTAAACCAGAGATTAACTGAAGCAACATTTATCTACTATGGAATTGCAGAGCAAGAGGAGTTCGAAGGCTACTTGACTGACTTCAAGCTTTGTCTATAGTTTATAAAATAAACAACAACAATAAACAAACATCTATTCGATTCCCCAGCGGAGTCACCATTTTGTTTCTGGGAAACTAGTGTCTTTTCGATCGACTAACCCTCTAGGTTTGGCAGATACCCTAGAAACAACAGTTCAAAGTAATTCGATGATTTCTTCTATGCAGAATAGATAAGAGAAGGATGAGAGGACCAACCTAGAGCTTCCGCTTAATCCTTTGCTCAATCTTTCTCCCCGTTGACAGAGCTTGCAACTACTCTCTGTACTTATCCCACTTGAAGAGTACCTGTAGAAACACAGTAGCAAAGAACCATCAAAACATGTTGATCTATTGTAACATAAACACTACCGAATTAGATATATAATGAGCATACAATGGCATTCACAAATAATAACATTCAGAAGTGCACAATTATATGGAAGAAAACTTGAAGAACTTTATTAAATAGAAGGGAGAATTACAACCCAGTTGTCTGATCTAGCATCATCCTCCCAGCATCAAACCCTCTTCACCTCATGAAATAACAAGATCACACCAACAAGACAATGCTCTTATCTTAAACACGAACTATCAGCACTTCCTTGCAATTCACAATATTGCAGCCTTTGGATCTCTTAGATGAGGGATCCATTTATAGATGTGTGTAAGGGTGTGAGTCATCTCTAGGGTTTTTATTAGTGTCATTCCAATTGTTGCATTTTGTTCCACTTGGAGATTTCTTGGATCTCTTACTCATCCCTGGGCGAATTTAGAGAGGCAAGTGTCATAGGAGAAGTTTCTAAAAGATTCCCTGAGCATCCACTTAGCAATCTGTCTCGGAATTTGTCCATCCTCACTCATTGCACCCTATAGAAGGCCTTATCAGTATGCATCACACCAGGCTAGTGTAGAAGTCAGTATGCATCGCACCCTAACAATGGAGCATTCAGTATGGTCCAGTTTAGGCCAATTCTAGATGTTTTTTATGTGGAACGTTTGGGGAATGATGTAATCAGATGACCATGATCTTTTAGGGTATGAAACAACACTTTTAGGGGATGAAGAGCCCTAGTTTATTGACATACAATATTGGGGTTGAAGTGCCCAAATATGTCTATAACAGTTGTCCCAACAGGTCCCCCGCGTCAAAGTTTTATTTGAGTCATTTAAAGACTCTGTGTATATCTATATGAAACAACATGAGATATTTTTCACATTGTTTGCTAATGAGTTGCATGTATGGATTTCAAAGCTAGCTACAAATAAACCCTGTTGGATACACGATGATCCTATTGTGTGGACCCTAGAGATGATTAAGCGACTTAAGGAGTCTGGAAATAGGGTCGCAAGAGATATTGATTACTAGATCAATATTATTGATGGAGGCTTTATTACTGAATTTCCAATTGGCTAAACAATATCCTACAGTGAAGTTGAGCACTGATTTTTCAGAGGTCCATGAGGTAAGTACCTGAATTCCTTAAATATCTGGATTAAGATTATGTTATGTGGAAAGGAGCAACCCTAGTACACCTAGAGGTGCAACATAGTAAAAAACTAAAGACACTTCTGGGATTCCTCATCCATCCACTCAACCTCCGTCTTTGCCTCCACCTCATACACCTATACCTCCACCTCTACATACACCTCCACCTCCACTTTTCGACATGGCTAATGCAATAAATATGCCTATCTTTAAGGGTCAAGGATCAGAGGATCCTAAGCAATTTTGGTTTGTTGTAGAATTTATGTGCAAAGTGTAATAGATCAATGATGATGATATGAAGAATGTGAATCTTGTCACAGTGCTATAAGACAAATTTCTGTCAGGTATATCAAGTATAGTATGACGAATCTAGCTACTCCACTAGATGCAACAAAGAACACACTGAACGTCAAGTTTAAGGAGCCCAAGTAGTAGTCACGGTGTATTACAGAAATAAAAGAAATTAAGCAAGTTGTCATTGAGACTGCCTGGGATGTAGATCAAAGGTTAAAATGTTTGATGGGACAAGCCATCTTACAGATCTTTGACAAATTGCACAAAGAGTGTGTTGTAGCAGCTACAACCACCCTCCAAAATTTTTCCTTAGCTTCATTTTGGAGCCTCCCTACCAACCATCCTTAGTAGCATGTCTTGCACTATCCAAGAACATATGCTTAAGTTGAGTTTCAGTGGCTTACTAGCTTATACTTGCCAACTTGTTTGCTTACCTCCTGGAGGTTGACATTTTGGAACTTGGTCATTTCATGGTTGTTATGCTCACCTAGAAAATTGTGCAAATCTAGAGGGGAACAAACCTTCCTCTCCAAAACTGCGCAATCCATCTAGGTTGCCTATTGCTCTCCAGAAATGCACAGAACAATCAGGTAGCCTTCCCTTTGGAAATTTCACAGAGAATCCAATCATTGGGATTTCTCTTGAAAGTTGCATACTTCTGGCTTACAGCCAGGGGTTCTATCCAGAAATTGCGCAGAGCCTGAGGGACAACCATACTTGCTTAACCCATAAACTATGTAAAAGTCACTCCAAGGTTTGTAGTCTATTGAATGTGCTACCAAGTTGATCGCTTCCCTCTAGGACTGAGCAATATTGGTTTGCATGCATAGGCTTCTTTTTCCCAAAAAAGAAAAAAACATCCCTAGATTTTAGGAATCCATTTTTAGTAGAGGGTTGTTACATGCCAAAGCCATTTTAGAAACCTCCCGCCATGTGTCTCTTTTTTCTAGATTTGTGGGATGCACATCACAAGCCTCGATATTATCAAAAATATTTATTTGACACTTCCGAGCTCATTCCTCACATTGATCATGGAGCTCTAACATCCCACATCACATTTAGGAGAATTCCACACATTCAACTCAACTTTTTCCAGGTAAGTCCACCGTTCATGTCTTTTGCTTCTTTTCTGTCGATTTTTGTATTTTGATTTGTGTGAGTGCTATTTGTTTGCTTTTGTTGAATGTTTTCTATTGTTTTAATGCATGTTATCTTATAGAAGCATTGTTTCAAAATTTTCATTGCATCTCATTGTTGTCGCCTGCATGACATTGTTTCTGCACTAACGGTCACTATTGCAATGACTCGCTTCACACACTTACTTGTTTTATTGTTTTCTGAATCTTGCACTCAGTTTTTGCATGCATGATCATTCATTCTTGTTTGCACTAAGCTTCACCATACATTCAACCCTTTCATGTTTTCAGTCACCTGTCGGTAGGTCTGAGATGCCTTGGGCTGACCTTACCTTGCCTATCATGCACAACGCATTTTTGAGAGTGAATGTGTTGCCCTCTTCCTAGAAATTGTGCAGAATTGGCCCAACACTGGTCTCCAGGATTTCTCTGCACAATTCTGAGAGGTAGGGCTCTGCCAGTCCCCAGAATTGCACAAATTCATTTCTGGGTTGTAGTCATTGCTGACTGAAACTACACATTACATAGTTTCAATCCTCAGCTTGCCAAGATGGACTATGATTTGCACATTTTCAGTAGATAGTCAGCCTGTTGACAGTCCGGGCTATGATTTGCACAATTTTGTCAGTCAGTCTCCTAGCCTCTCGGTGAAAATCGTGCAATCTTTCCATTCAGTCACCGAGGTGTGTTACATATTAGTCCTCAAGTTTATTTTGGTTTTCAACTAACATATTTCTTTCCATGAGTCTTGCTCTGTATCCATGTATGACAGGTGTTCATCCATCTCTCAACAATACAGGTATAATGGCCTCCAAGAGAGAAGGGTCAAAGGACACCGTTAAGAGTGCAACTAGAGATGCAGTTGAGAAAGTGTCTACGAGCTTGCATATATGAAGAAACTAAGATGTTCATATACAAGGAGATTAAGATGAAATGGCAGGAAATAAATGATGCTTTTTCAGGCACATTTGAGGAGAATCTAGAGGACTACAGGGTCTGTGTCAACATTCACAAGTCTGGCTTGTACCAGATTGCATGCAGGTATCCCACTCTTTTATGCACAGACATTATCCACTAGATTGTCTCACATACTGTTCAAGAGATGATGGTTTTGAGCAGTGCCAGTGGAACACAACTTACTATCTTTAGCGCGAAGTACTTTAAGGAAATGTATCACTTGCCACAACCAGTGAACATGATGGATACACCCTTCACCAGACCCAACAATAGTGCAAAATCAAGAGACATCTTGAAGAGATGGGTGAAAGAGACGTCCAAGTTCAAGACAACACCGAACAAAGCTTATAAGACAAGGATACCATGGAAGGCATATCAGCTATTGGTCATCTTTGTATGCCACTTATACAATGAAGAGAGCACATAAACCTTCTCACAGAGTTGGGTGAATGTGTTGGATCAACCGGTGAGTGAAGGAAGACTTTTCAATTGGTCCAACATGTTGGATCTCAGGTTGAAGGAACAAGTAACAGAAGCTCGACATTTGCGCAAGGGTAAGCAAGTGAAGATATACATTTCCGGTTACATACTTGATACAGTTTGTGACCATTAATAGTTCCCAAGCTTGGGTTGGGAATGGATACCTTTGGAAACCTCTGTGCACACTTATTACATGTTGTTATCTGAATGTAGCTTCTGTGGAGTTATCATACAACTATTAGACCAATTCGCCACCCCGCTATATAGGATGATATTTGAGAAAAATCTAGCTTGCATGTCATAGGCAACGATGGAGGCATTGATTGACATAGCACATTGGTATGCCTCACCCCTTGGCATATTCTACTGATGTACGATATGGAGAAGGCTCCACATATTTAACCAAAGTTGGCGAGTATAAGCTCGTCATGCAAGAAGTGTTGTATCACATCTTGACAGGGTTTCTAGCAAGAGTACACAGGTAGCATAAGGCACCTTGGCCTGCTCTTCCTTTATGGATTGAGTTGTATGGGACCGAGAATGTCAAGCATGTTGAGGCTGAGATGGAGGAATTCAAGAGGTTAACCTTTGACACCTGAATTCTCAATCTGTATGACCCAAATTGTTTAGTGAAGGACCAATGTGCAAGAGTGAAACATCCTTGGTTCCACGGGGCATGTCATTGGCTTGAGGAAGACCCATGAAGATACCACTATCACTTCTCAAGGATTAATGAACCAGTCAACATAGCTGTAGAGTGGTTAGCAAATGAAAAGGCAACAACATCTCAGACATCAGCATCATCAACAATAACAGAGGGTAGCAAGCCTGCACATGATAAAGGAAAGAGCAAGGTTGTTGATAGCATAGATGCAGAGCAAAGCTTCAAATTCAAAGAAGATCCACTTTTGTTGAGAGCAACTTTAGAGATTGTGGCTAAGAGGTGACATCGTGATAGGAGGATCATGCAAAGGCAAAGGGAGAAGTAGAATCTAGAGGAAGTAGAAAAGGAGTTGCAGGAGTTGAAGCAACAACTCAGGGAAGAACAAGAGTTGTACAAAAGAGAGAAGGAAACACAGTAGGAACAGGAACAACATGAGGCAAGACATGCACATATTGATGAAACTTCACCCATACAGGTTATTGACTCATCAGAGAAGTTGGCATAGAGAAAACAGGGTGAGCAGTAGCGAGACAAGGACTTTTCTCAAGAGATTGAACAGATGCTAGAGGAGGTGGACACGGATATGGTTTAGCCAGAGTTAGATAAGGATATTGACCTCATGCCTCAGAACCATGAGGTCACTCCACCAGCTTCACCAGATCCAGAAGAAGAGAATATCTCAAGTGATCAAGGAGACACTGAAATCCTTGAAGACAATCCGAAAGTGAAGATGCACAACATATGTTTTAATGAGTCAAAACATAGAGTTATGAAATTGTGCAGAGGGACTACTCCAGATGTGCATGTATCTCTTGTGTAGTTTGAAGAACAAGTGATCATGTCCAATGTGTACTGACATCCAGCTGCATTGGCTGATGCTACCAAAGCATGTGTTGAAGCCACCAACTCGAGTGTTAGATTCTTAATAACTAAGAATGATCACATGGCTAAGGAGTTACAAGCGCCCAAGCAGGGAGGAGAGTAGGTTACAGCATCCACCACAGTAGAGTTAAGGTACAATTTGTCAAGCAGGGAGGAGAGTAGGTTAAAACATCCACCAGATCAAAGTTTAGGAGAGTGATACTAGATATTGTCTCTTGAGACAGTCATGCAGAAGATGCACTTTAGATTCGTCACCATGGATAAGTTAGTTGTCCATCTCAACGGTTGGTAGCAGTGCTGTGCTAGGAGAGCACGCATCTTTTCATATCTACACACTACTACAAATTACACATAAAGTTGGAAAATGAGATACAAGGGTGCCCCATTACACTTTCCAAACATGATGAATCGAAAAAAGTTAGAGTTGAAGGAACGCATCCAGAGTCAGATCTAGAACTATGAGGAACTCCCACAACTCATCACCAACTTGTAGGCTTCACATGCATGGGTGTTTAGAAGCATGGATTTCATTGTGCACACGAACGCGATACCGTCCATTGGCACACTCACCGAATTGAAGTCAAAGAACCAAGTCTGACCATGGCTAGACATGCACTTTGATCAATTGATGTGCGTAGCCACCAGCGCAGACTTGCAGATGAGCGTAGACACTATGCTTCAGTATGTTTCTGGTCTAGCTGCACTCAAGACTATTATGCGCATGTTATATGATGAGCTGGATAGAGGTACCAAATCAGTGTACCTAGATTCAACAAACGCAAGAGTTCAAGTTTAGAAGAATGTCACCTCAGAGTATGAGGACATCATAATAGACTACCGACCTTGGCATCAGTTCACCACCATCGATCATCTGAGGATGTCGACGAGTTAGTCTTCCTAACGCTATATGAGTCTTAGTGATGTCTTGCATGGCTTACTCAAGCCCATTTTTGTCTCACATGGGTACATGTGCAGATTTTAATGTGAACATGTTGGAAAAGTGAAAGACCAAGTGTTAATAATATAATGTAATAGTCATGTAGTAGTTGAAGAGTCATGAGGGTAGGTGAAGAGTCACAAAGGGGAATGTCAAGGGTCACCCCACACTTTGCTATTTATAGAACCTCTTAAATCGTTGTACATGATTTTAGGAGCCAAGATTCCTATAGGGATAACTTAGAGAAATCTTGGAGTGTTTTGTAATGAGCCTTGGCTTCTCCATAGTGCAGAGCTACTATATCTCATTGGAGGAGTAGGCGACAATGACTGTAATGTTCCATTATCAAGGCTAGTGGAATTCTTGGTTGTATCTAGGAATGGATCTTTCACTCTTTTAATATAGCAGAACCAACATGTTTCAAGCATATGTTATTATTGTAGTTTGAATATCCTAGTTACTTGAATGATGCATGTAGCTGTTATTTATGCATGTATGCATGGACTATTTCGTATGTGTTTGTATGAAGCTTACCAAAGCATGTTGTTGATATAATCCATCACTTTAGATCGTCAGCTATCCTCCTTTCCATCTTGTGATGTCTTCATGCTCGTGTGTTCCCCTTCAAGCTACATGTTATCACAGGTTTCTATGGGGTGCACTCACTCCCCCTTCTGTGTGTTAGATCCTTTCATGCACCTTCCTTGAATTGCTGCAAGGTCACACCCTTGTACCAACAAGGATAACTTACTTAACTCTGTGGGCAACCATAGTCAAGGTGATACCATACTACCCACTACTGGGTTTCCTACTCCAAATTGTATGAGGTCTAGTTAGGACTTCTTACCAGGGATATCCCCTTACATGTTGGTAGTGTTAACACTCAAGTTGTCCCTATGCTCCTTATAGGGATACGGCCGAGGTAACCACAAACCAATCTTTGGATTGCAGGTTCTAGCCCACCTGCAATGGGAGAGGGCTCTCTCTTTATGTTTCAACTTTCGTTGATGATTTTAGGCTAGCTTTTGGCTCAAGGGTTTTTTGTTTGTGATTGGATGGAAGGTAGGATTCTCTAGCAGAGAGGCAAGGTAAGGTGTAATAAGTTTCGAACCATTGGGCATGGAGTCACGGATTGAGGCTTGCTATTGCGTTTTTTTGGTCACAAGGGGATTATGGAGCGGGATAGCCACATAGGATAAAATTATCAATCTACTGAAAGGATGGAATGAAAACCAGGGATGAAAGGCAAAGGAGAATCATTTCATCATGCTGAAAAAGAGGAGAAATGGATGAATCGGATCCAGGAGCAGTTAAGAATTTCTAAACATGCATTCATATGTGAAAGAAATAGCGTAAACAAGATCATTTACGTATACATGCTCATAGCTATTTCTGAAGAAAGCATCGAAAATTGCATAAATTGAACTTAAGGTGTAGTGAAACAAATCTTAAGCTATTCTTTTTTCCTGTAATCTAGAAGGCGGGATGGTGGTAAAAATATAAAAATTGACAGAGGAGAGGAAACACTTATTGAATCATGTAGAAGCACAGGAATTCCGTAATCATTCCTTGGCCAAGTGAACACATCAAGAAGTTTCGCAATCCATGCTTTCAACAATATTTGATTATAGAAAATATGACAGTTACAGTGCGAGTCTCTACTCGGAGAAATGCTGGGAAGCAAACTAACCAACCTACTACCAAACAACTAACCCCTCACTACATTGTTCAGGGTGGTATATATAAGCAAAATATCGGAAAGACATTCATTACAATTGACCTAAACAGGTCTGCTAGAAAACTCTTCAAAAATCTAAGTGTTGTTGGAATTAAATGCAAGTAAATCTTTTTGGCTGCACTAGAGGCAGCTGAATCAGAAAAGATCACAATGTGGCCCTTGGAGGTTAGATGCGGTGATGATGGAATGATTGTGCTTCGCGAAATGTAGTTCTGCTCTGGTGTGAGTTAAACGTGCAATAATTATGATTTGAGGGCTTTAAGTGGCTTCGCCCTCTTTCTTTGAATCTGCTGGAAGGTATTAAATGTTCTCCTGCTTCGGGCCGTTGCTCGAGATTTTAACTGATACTCTTTGCTGCTACATTGATGACTTCCGCCGTCTACTAATACTCTTTGACACGCTTGATACCTGATGATTTGATCTGATACACTTTAAACACTGTCATTGATCTGCTGCTGTCTTTAAACCGGATCAATTGGCACGATCGAGCGATTTTCGGGCTTTTTCGGTGCACAACGGGATAAGGAATCAAAAGATTCCCTGAGGATTCCCCGAAATGGCCTATTTCTTGTAGCAATGCACGATTAGCGCTTCGCACTAATAACGCATCGAAAACTGCCTCTGTTTCTTGTTTTGGAGCTCCGAAGTGCGATTTCTCTTCCTGCGCGAAGTTTCGGCTTCTTGGCTGCTGACGTCGATTGTACGACGGATGACGTCAGCCTACGGTGGGTCCCTGGTACAAAATGTGGCATGGCGAGGTACTGATACTAAAGGCGATGCGATGAACTAGCTCTGATGCGATCGCAATATTGCATCAGTGGGGAACGGAAGGGTGGTTCAATTGGAGATTTGGTTTTTCCGACTGCCGATTATGGCGATATCACGTCGGGTGGTGACGGATGGGTCATACTTGCGTGGGGAGGAAACTATGATCTTGCGATGCAATCTGGCCTTATATGGTCTGCGGAGTGTTAAAGAAGTCGGCAAGGGGTTTGTTTTGGGCGGAAGGAGTAAGTAAGTGGGTGTGAAAGGCGCTTGAGGTTTTGGAAGGGGTCCGATCACCTCAAAGGGAGTTTATACTCTGGAAAGAGTCCATTGTATCTGGAAAATGGTTGGTTTGAAGAGACAACACAAGGGTTCTTGCTAAGTTTCAGATGAACTAAGAAATTCTCGGGGGTACTTATGGTTATTTTTCAACCAGGGGTAGGGATATTTACATAGGGGATGATTTACTTAACATTAGTAAGGGGATAGGAAAATGTAGGGAGCTAAATAATAGTGTTAGTGGTTAATATGGAGATGGTAAGAAAGCGCTAAGTTCAGGAGAGCTTAGGCTGTTACGAGGGGGATAGAACCATTCTACACAGAGAATATGGAACAACTTTGAGTAAAGCAGATATTTACCCAAGCAAATGGTATGAACATGATGGAACTTAAGAGGTATCAAGCAGATCTTGACCTCTTTTAGGAAGTTAGTTAATGATTGGGGGAAAGTGGAGAAGGGGAGTTAGTTATACCTCTTTTGAGCTTCTCGCATAAAACTGCCTGCTGATTGTGTCCTGAGTAAAGATGATGCCTGGAAATTTGGAACTGATCAGCAATTAGGATTCAGCAACCTCAGAACTACCTACCCAGCCTACTCACCTAGCATTTTTTCTTCTTTTGATTTGGGTGCGCTTAGACTTGCAAACCCATCATTCCATTTTTCTTTTGATGCTTTCCTATCTACATACTACCCTTATTTCTTCCAAGGGCCCAGATTAAACTGTTGGGCTCCTTTGATTCTCTACCTATCTAAGAATCTTCCAAGATTAAACTGTTTGGATAGATTTACATTCTCTATATTCTAAAACAGGAAATTCAAACCTAGGGGGACCAAGATTAAGCTGTTTGGACCTCCCTTTAACTGAAAATTGGCGATACCGGAATATCTTCTCAAAAATTGGAAGGAAATTGAAAGAACTTTGAGTAGGCTTCTTCGCTTGGAGACTGTTAAGCAAATATGGAGCATTGCAGCATGCAAAGTATGACATATTTGGCCTGCAAAAATGTCAATCATGAAATATGAGTAACTTGCTGCAGTAGGAGGCTAAAAGTGGCTCCACTTGGGGATGGCTTCTCCTTGTGAGAAGTCAAGAACAATAGGTCAGAATGCCTTAGTCTTTAGTTGTTGCCGTTTTCTGCAAAATCGTCTTCTCCGGCTGCCTTATTTCTCCTACCTACCTACCCTAACCAGCACTTACTTTGCTGTTAGGTGAGATCAAATAACCAGTGCAGCCACTTAAGCAACTGAAAAACTAGATGAACTTGCTGACTGATGGTCTCTGAACTTAAAAGCATCATTCGGTCATGTGCCCCTATAATCAAAGTTGTGGCATAGAACGGTTGCTGTTGATGCATTTGGTCTTCACTGAGAAAGCATGCTAAAGAACTTGCGTCAAGAAGAAGTTCCATGTAGTCTACAATAGGATCAATAAAAACATCATGTGGGAGAATTTCTTCTGGGTCTTCTTGGTCATATGGAACAACTGCATCCTCGGTAGTAAGCCTAGCAGCTAATCCTTCAGTTTCTGTCTTGAACATAGAATCATACAGAATCTGTAAGTCAGCAGGTAGCACTATTTCCTCCTGAGTTAGGGAAGGAAGACTTCGACATGATTTTGGGTCTTCTTGGTCAGATGGAGCAGTTGCATCTTCAGTAATAAGCCTAGCAGCTAATCATTCAGTCTCTGTTTTGAATATAGAATCATACAGAATCTGTAAGTCAGCAGGTAGCACTATTTCCTCCTGAGTTAGGGAAGGAAGACTTCGGCATGATTCTGGGTCTTCTTGGTCAGATGGAGTAGTTGCATCTTCGGTAATAAGCCTAGCAGCTAATCTTCGGTAATGATGTAATCAACTGATCTTGTTCCTTTAGGGTATGAAACAACACTGTTAGGGACTTAGAAGCCCTTAGTTTATGGACATATAATATTGGGGTTGCAGTTCCCAAATATGTCTATAACAATTGCCCCCTAAAGCATGAGGTCGTAAATCTTTTGATGTCGGGTGAAATGCTTTATAATGAGGATCCGAGGTTTTTCGAACCGAACGGTGACCTGTAATAAGATACAATACAATACATTAGCTTCATAATATTTTCATGATCTAACTGAGGTGGGAATTCCCATGCTCAACTTTTATAAATTCATTTTCATGTACGTAAGACAGACAACCGTCTGTATGGCAGACTGATGATTCTGGTAGAGCCATCATCCCTTAGCTTGGATGATTATCTGTGCAGCTATGATGTACATTTGATGTTTTTATTTTCCTGAATATATCGCAGACCAGATGGATGAAACTAGATCCAGGGTCTTCAAACTCATTCAATCTTCACCCGAATTACAAGTCGATCCATGTGAAAAGATGTTCTGAAGTCGAACATGGAAAGACATCGCTTGATTACCAGCCAATGACATAAGCTATTAACAGGCACGAGAGGAATCACTGATAATGATGATGACCCTCAAGGTACGGAAATACAATTCACGTGGTGTGAAAATGGGACTTGGCGTCGAACACCACGTAAAATCTTTTGGTCGAAGGCCATTGATGTAAACCTATCGCCGGAAGTGAGAAAATTGCCATTGAGGCATGCAAACTTCAAAGTACTGAAAGGGTTGTTCCTAAGTCAACTTCTTGGATAATGAGCTAATGTCAACAGGAATTGATCCATCGTAGGAGGGCCTTAATGAATCCCACATCTATGACATGAAACAGAGCAAATGATTTTGTGGAGGTGAAAACGATCTGATGATACGAGGTTTAGGGTGGCAGTCATGAAAGAATGAAGGGTGAAGGTATTGCAGCAGCTTAGACACAAGCTAGGTTGGTGAATTCTCTGAGTGACTTCTCTTGAACATATCGATGACACTGAAATGGAAAGGTAGCATTAACCCCAAAAATGGATGGTACGGTGGACCAATGGTGGTATGACCAGTGAACTGAATAACCCAACCCGATGTTGGAATTATGATACATATGTTGTACTTGATGGCAACCTACTCATCTCAGGTGATAAATTATAGTGCAGCAAAGTTATTTTCTGGTTCACGAACTTTCATGCAGAGAAAAGTTCACGCACTTTCATGTAGAAAAAGTTCCTTTCATGAAGAGAAAATTTCACGCACTTTCATGCAGAGAAAAGTTCCTTTCATGCAGAGAAAAGTTCATGCACTTCCATGCACAGAAAAGCGCATGCACATGGGAAATCTTATGGTTGGTTCATGGTATTAGTCTGACAGTTTTTGATCCTATGGTTATGGTCTGTGGTATTGCATCCAAAAGTGTTGATCCCAAGTATTGGGTCCATGGTATTGAATTGTTATGGTTTTTGGTCCATGATATTGTGAAAGGCCTAAGGCTATAAAAGAGGAAGGAGATCATTTGGCAAGGCATCTTCTGAATTATTGAATATCTGATAAAGTGCTAGATCTGGAATACTGTGATTGGGTTATGGTGCAGATCTGGATCTAAATGAACAAGGAACCTGATCGCAAGGAGAAGGATAAGTTCTATTGATGGGTCAAAACCTTAAGGCTGGAATAGTGGTATCTCTATACGATTTTGATCTGTGATATGTGGCGCACGCTTGATCTATAAATCTGATAATCTGGGTTAACTAATATCTTAATGTTTGAAAGAATGAATTTATAGATCTGTACACAGGTTTCTGAATAGTGAAGTAGCGTACATCTCTTGATTTATGTTCTAGCTTCTTCTGTTTATTGTTACAGTGTACTGGGTTCAGAAGTGGGGTGTGATTACTGTTATTATGATCTGGGTACAGTCGTTAGAGAAGTGTTTATTTTGATTCAGTTTTGATTGGTGAAAAGGTGATTGGTTGATGCAGAAATTCTTGATGTTTGATTGATGTTATTTGTGGATCCAATTTGAAAATTTATGAAACGTAGTCCCTGGAAAGAAGAGAAGGTTGTAGTCTTTTGCAGGTAGCAGCCTGCGTACTAGTATCTCAACTAGTACAAGAACTAAGGGGGTTGTAGCTCCCTTCTAGGAGAAGCTTTAAAATGAGAGAGGGTTGTAGCTCTCTGCAAGTAGCAACCTGCGTACTGGTAAAGGACTGCACCAGTACAAAATCATTGTAAAAAGAAGTTTCTAATTGAAAAGATAGAGACATATTGCAGCAGGTGGTTTTCACCCACATTGGGTTTCCACCTTATATCTTGTGTTCTTATGTGTGATTGTCTTCTGCTTTATTTTTCTGTTCCTGGTTACTGTTTATATGATCCTGATGCACAGATTAATGTTCAACATCTATAGAATATTTTAAATTATAAGTTTGTATGGTATCTGCGGGTTTCCTTATCTGTAGTTGCATATATACACGGTTTTCTCTAACTGAAGTAGAGTATATGTTATGGGTTTGAAAAATAAAATAATTGACTAGATAATACTGATTCACCCCGCCCCCCTCTTAGTATTATTTCCAACAATTGGTATCAGAGCGGGTCCTTCAGAAGAAGCTTGATCGCTTGAAGGAAGAT